>PVHP010000394.1:16616-70420 GCA_004024765.1 Zapus hudsonius | reverse complement strand
CGGGATCCGGTGCCTAACGCCCTGAATCCCAGGTTACAGACAAGGGGACCCCCTCACTAAGTGGAAAATTGGCCGAATTGAAAGCTGTTGATTGTCTCCCCCAGGCCCAGGCTCCTCCATTACACAAGTGCTCCTCTCTTGGTTCGCTTTATTGTCCATAATGAGTTACATTATTTAGTGGGCAAACAATGCATTGTTATCCCAAATTTCCCAATTCCTCCCCTCCCCATCCCCGATCAGTTGGATATCCTCCTCCGTGGGCTGTCTGTATTAGTCCTTGTGGCAAGGGATCCTGGATATCTTAGTACTCATCCCGGTCTTCCTGGCCCAAGTGTGTTGTTACTGATGGGTGCTATGCCTCTGGACCGTCTCCCCCACCACGGCTCTCACAATCTTTCCGCCCCCTCTTCCGCTCAGTTCCCTGAGTCGTGGTGGGTGAGTAATAAGGCTGCTTTAATGTTGCGAGCTTAGGGGCTCTTGTGTCGAAAATCCTTGGTTTCTGTCTCAATGGCCTATCCTGTGTTGATTGAATGACTATGGTTATAGGTCCTTTGTTCATCTGTCATTGTCTGCTGGGTTCCCTATGGATCCTCCTCGATATGACTGTGCTGGCTCCTCTCTTGCCAGGATCTCATCCATCGGCCTACGGTTGGTTGGTAGGGTTAGATGGGCCACAGCTCTCTCGTTGTATCCTGAAAAACACAAACACATTTGGCTTAACCTGAGTTGGTTGAATGGCTGTGGCTATGGGTCCCTTGTTCATCCTGTCCGTCTCTGCAGGGTTCCATATGGATCCTCCACAATATGACTGTGGTGGCTCATCTCTTGCCATGATCTCATCTTTTGGCCTGCTGTCTGTAAATTTATTACAGTTATACCCCTGACAGAGTAACTATTAATAGAAGTACAAATTGTTTCCAAGTTTCCTCAAATCTCTTGAATTGGATAGGCAATGGTTGGATATATTATAGAAATATGGAGAAAAATGAGAAAGAGATTGAAAATTCTTTAAAACGTTATTAGAAAAGAGACTGAGAACCATCCTTCCCAACCTCAAAGGAGTTTCCTTAGGTTTTCTGGGCTGTCTTCCTAGTTTTGTTTTGTTTTGTTTTTAATCAAACACACACCAAGACCAAGTTAGAAAAGAAATAGGCTAGAATGGCCAGGTGTGTGGCACACACCTTCAGTCTCAGCACTCGGAGGCTGAGGTAGGAGGATCTCTGTGATCAAAGCCAGCAGGACCATAGAGTGAGTTCCAGTCAGTCTGGGCTAGAGTGAAACCCTACTTTAAAAAAAAAAAAAAGTAAAAATAAATCGGGTAGAATGATTGTTTGCCAATAAGAAAAGGAATTTGACAATCGGACAATACAAAAATATGCATTCTTGTAACAGGCAATCAGCTACTCTACTAAATAAGCAAAGAACCTTCCTCCACATTACAAGTCTAAAGCCAAGGGCTAGCGTCTAAGTGCTTGGCTGAATCACAAAGGAAAAAGGGGATGTGTTTCCACTTTCAAAAGACGTTCATTCTGCCCACAGTCACCTGGACACTCACTGCATAAAAAGGAATTTAAAAGGTTGAAGTAATATGCCACAGTCAAGTGCCTTTGTTCAAAGACCTTGGTGGCATGGTGAGCCACCCCAGCCAGGCTGCTGGGCCACTGTCACCCATTTTGTCTTCTGTGGTCTGAGTGGTACAACTTCCCATTTTTGCCACCCTCCGCAGGACACTAGCTGAAGGGAAGTCATCCTGCCTTTCTTTGGTAAAGCACTTTGCATCGGCTTCTCATTCTTTGCCTGTAATGTGTTAATGCAGGTAAACCCCAAGGATTTGGACCCCAAATATGCCTACATCCAGGTGACCTATGTCACACCATTCTTTGAAGAAAAAGAAATCGAGCTCCGGAAGACAGACTTCGAAATGCACCATAACATCAACCGCTTTGTCTTCGAGACGCCCTTCACGCTATCGGGCAAGAAGCACGGTGGGGTGGCTGAGCAGTGCAAGCGAAGGACCGTCCTGACCAGTAAGTGTTCTTCAAGCTGCTCAGCCATCTCCAGCTCCAAGCAGCACAGAACTGCTCTCTGGGCTGGTTTGGGATGGGCCAAGAGTTATTTCAGCCCTACAGATAAGTACACAAAATGTGTCCACCTGCAGAAGTTTGGGGAAGCAGAAGTCACTTCTCCCTTCTCTTCTAAGAGGGAGTCCTTTGGACAGCTGTGGTAGCCAGAGCTTGTAACCCCAGAACTTTGGAGGCTGAGGCAAGAGGATCAAGAATTTAAATCCAACCTGGGATTTTCTGGGGGCTCCGTCAGTAAAGCACATGCCTCATAAGCCAGAGACCTGTGCTCAATCCCCAGAAACCATGTAAAATGCCAGGTGTGACATGCATGCCTGTCATCTCCACACAGGGGTTGCAGGGATTGGAGCATCCCTGGGGCTTACCTGCCTGCCAGTGAGTCAGGCTGAATTGATGAGCTCCAAGCCAATTGGAGACCTTGTCTCAAAAAGAAGTTGATGTTGTAACTGAGCATAATACCTGAGGCCTTCACACACACACACACACACACACACACACACACACACACACACACACACACACTTACTTAAAAATAAACCAGCATGAGCTGCAATGTGAGTAAAGGTCTATCTCTAAAAAACAAATTTTAAAAAACCTGGTAGATCACTAGGGAGATGGTTCATTACATAGGAGTGTTTGCTATGCAAGCCTGAGACCATGTGAGTTCCATTCCTAGCACTCACATTAAAAAAAAAAAAAAACTAGGCATGGTCACTTACTCGTGGAGAGGAGAGAGGAAATCCACTGGGCAGCCAGCCAGTCTGGGATAGGGTGGCAGGAGTGACAGGGCCAGGCTCAATGAGACACTCATTCTTGGAGAAGCAGCATGGAAGAGAAATGGAAGAGGACTCTCAATATTCCCCGGTGGCCTCCCCACACGTGGGCATGGAGTATGCCCATCTGCACATGCATGCATACACTCAACATTCATGTGCCGCACACTGCACACACATGGCCAATAAAAATGCGGGCGAGCCTTCAGAAGACATTGTCGGTGGGTTCCCTTTGCATGTCCTTTACATTGAGCCTGGATATTTATGAGTGGCACAGTGCGGGCATCTTGGGAAAGACACAGGCCCTGAATCCTCCCTCAGTGCAAGATCCTATCCACTGTGGGATTCCATTTCTTCCCTAAATGAAGGCAGCTGTTGATGTGCTGTGCACTGCCCAGCACTATCCATTTTATGGTGTGTGGTGTGTGTGTGTGTGTGTGTGTGTGTGTGTGTGTGTGTGTGCGTGTGTGTGTGTGTGTATACAAGTACTCGTATGCCAGAACATGTGTAGATGTCACAGGACAATTTTAGCTTCAGTCCCCACCCTCCTCCTTGGTTGAAGGGGGGTCCGTTGTTGTTCATGACTCCATTCACCAGGATAACTGGTTGCCAGGCTTTCCATCCTGACCTAGCCAATTACAGAAGCCTACCACAGCTTCTGGTATTTGAACTTGGGGTGCTTACTGACTGAACTATCTTGGACTATCTGCATCTCTTTGTGTAAGCTACATTCCCTTATTCAACAGACATTTAATGAGTGCCAATGATATGTTGGGCACTGTTGAAGCAGAGAAAAATAGAACCTTGCTCTCAAGGTGCAGTCTGGTAGTGAAATGAACCAAGGAAGGCAAGAACTTCCAGGGAGTTCACAGTGTAACAAAATGAAAACAGAGGGGCACAGGACAGCTTCTGAAGCCCATGGAGGAGCAAGGAGCTGAGGCTCCCTGAAGGAAGGGATCCCAGCTGTCTTGAGAGATACCAGTTCTGGATCTTGAAATTAATCAACCAACACATCACAGACTTCCAAACTGTGAGCAGCACTCACCTTTGGGAAGCTTAAGAACTTTGTCATAAAAAATTCTAGAGCAAAGTTAAATGCAGTTCTGTAAATATTTGAACATTCCTTATTGTGGATTGACTTTGTTGTGTGTAGAGTTTATTGGAGTGACAAGTTTTGATAAAAACTGTACTCTTTTCAGTGTCTGGCTCCTCTAAGGTGTTTCTTAATGTAGCCCTAAGAATATCCATGAGAGCCAGTGAAGGGGAAAGGGGAGATGCCAGGAACCAAAACTGATGAAATCAAAATAAAAGTTATGAGACAGGAAATCCTTTAAGAGAAGAATAACTCACATTCACAGAATCCATACAGACAAAATGTGATGCGTTCCATGAAACAATGAAATCCTCTGGCCCTCCAGGAGAATTCCGGCCTTTTCGTTGACCCTTTAAATCTCTGCCTGTGGCTTTCATGCAGCGAGTCACTTGTTCCCCTACGTGAAGAAACGGATCCAGGTCGTCAGCCAGTCAAGCACAGAACTGAATCCTATTGAAGTGGCGATTGATGAGATGTCCAGGAAGGTTTCTGAGCTAAATCAGCTTTGCACGACAGAGGAGGTGGACATGATCCGGCTGCAGCTCAAACTCCAAGGCAGTGTCAGCGTGAAGGTCAGTAAGTGGTACCCTGAGCTGAGATGCACAGCCAGTGAAACCCGCCATCAAGCACCCTGGGAGATGTTTCACAAAGAGCCTAAGAAATATTCTTTTGCTATTTGTGATACCATCAAATACTTTTATCTGAGTCTTTAAAATTATGTCAGGTTGGAAATGCCATACTCCTGTGGAAGCTGAAAAGTTTAACTGAAATAAAATTTCTTCTACCCTCTCCTCCCTTCCCTTCTTCTTAAAGAACAAATAAACCCATGAATAAACATGACACTCCGATGCGTAGCCACCATGAGAGCCTTATAAAATCACTCCAAAATAGATCCCAAAAGAATGTTTACTAGTTCATAAAATGTGCATTAGTCCTATCAGCCGTCAGAGTGGTGACAGGAAACAGATGGCATGCTCACACTGGGTGATGGAGAAGAATTAAATAAACTATTTGTGAAAGTGTGAAAAGAACTGAAGGAAAGCAGCAAGGGCTGGTGTGGGAGCTAGCTGAGCTCAGTTGGAAGGAGCACCCCAACACCTGAAGACCCCAGCTGGGGAATATTAGTAGGAGGAAAGACAGGAGAGAGGTAGAGGAGAGGGTCCTGGGATTGAGGCTTCTACTTGACCAAAACTAGGGGGAAGAAAAAGGGGGAGGCATTCATCTGGGGCACAAAGTTCAATCAGTCATCAAAGCAAAATCATCTCTTAATGTACTACTTTAATAGTTAAAATTAATACCAAAAATTCCAAATGAATAGTGTAAGACAGGCTTGTCTGTCACAAAAGTGTCCCTCTCAACTATGTTAGACCCTGAGGCAAAAGGGAAAATCAGTGAGTCATGTACTGTCTTCTTCCCTGTCCTTGAGTCTCCATGGGCTAACTCACAAAGAAAGAATCAAATGCAAGCCTGAAGGAAGGTAAGGGAGCTGGCTTCCCTGGGAGCATTGCTGAGTGGAGGAAAGAGGTGGATGGACCTGGAGATCCAAAGGGAAGTGATGTGCCCCATGCCGACTGGCACCTGAAGCTTCAGCTGTAGCAGATCAGAGACAGCGGTCCTCACTGGTGTGAGCTTGCCTGTTGCATGAGCCAGGCTGGGGCCTGGTGGCAAGGATCCAGGGGTGTGATGCTCTGCTGGAGCATGTGGCTAAACCCATGCCGGGTCCTGGGTCCACCCCCCAACACCTTAAAAATAAACAAATAGTTGTGCATTCATCCATCCAGCAAATCTGATAAATGCCTTCTTCTCGGTCCAGAATCTCAGGGAAACTTTCAAGTGGAAAGGGGGCTCCCAAGGGGGTGCACACACCACCACCTCTGTGGAATGTCTTCTCATGGGAGTTATGTGTTTGCTTTAGAGCTAACAGAAGAGAAAACCAGCTGGCGCATCAGGCATTTGATGTCCCAAATATTCAATTATAACTCTGGGAAAGTAAAGTTCACAGAAGGGAAGTCTTGTTTTCAAAGCTATTACAAAAGGAGCATAGGAAATATGACACATGGCTGAGCTTCAGGAGGGTGAAGGAAGGTCAGCACTCCAAGGTGCCCACTGGTGGCCTGGTGTCTAAAGGACCACAGTTACAATAGAGATACAAAGTGGTGGACCTTAAGAGCACCAGGGTGCCAAGTGGCTGGCACAGATAGCTGCCCCTTCTTCCAGCCTTGGGAAGGGCTCCATGGAGGAGGAGGAGGAACAGCTTCATACAAGTCTCTTCTCTTGGATAGGTCAATGCTGGGCCAATGGCCTATGCCCGAGCCTTTCTTGAAGAAACAAATGCAAAGAAATACCCTGACAACCAAGTAAAGCTTTTGAAGGAAATCTTCAGGTAAGATCCTCATGGTTGGAATTTTTTTTCTTTAACTCCTTCATGCAGGGAAATATTGATTCCCAACCCCTCCAAAAAGTGAACCCAGAGTTACCAAACTTGATACCTCCTCTCGTCCTGTAACTATTTGGGTCTAATATGTTCATTGCTGTCACTCAAGGCAATTTGCTGATGCATGTGGACAGGCCCTCGATGTGAATGAGCGACTCATCAAGGAAGACCAATTGGAATACCAGGAAGAACTGAGGTCCCATTACAAGGACATGCTCAGCGAACTCTCCGTCATCATGAACGAGCAGGTGAGCTTCCCCACCATGCGCACTGACTGCACATAGAAAGGAGCCCTGGCTGTAAGGGCTGAAGGCCTTCTGGCTACAGAAATCACTGTCCCTTATATTAGCTCTATGATGCTGAGTCTCTTCACCATGTTCAAACCCCTTGGCTCAAAGCACAGGAAAATATATATATATATACTGAATATGAAAATGGAAATACACTCCTCGTGTTCAGAGATGCTTACTCAAGCCATATGAACTGTAGACTCCCTACAATGTGTGGCATGGGGTGGGATTCCCATTAGGTCAGCTTCCTCTCTCATCACATCAACCCTTCTTAAAGACCTCAAAACCCAGGTGGAATTCCACACTTCCGCCACTAGGAGGCTCTGCCCCATGCTTGGGAAGACCATCCCAATTTAGTCATGGCCTTTTACTTCTAAGACATCCTTGGCAGAGGTTGGGCCTCCTGCAGATGTCCAGAATTAAGAAAGTCCCTTCTCCATAACCAAGCCATCCACGATCCTGGGAATGTGTCCATCATGCTCTGTAAGGGCCCTTGATTTGATAATCACAGCGGTTTGGAGATTCCAAGGCAAATTTGGCTTCTTTAGCTGATGTAGTTTCCAAGGATCCTCAACCCTCAGACTACCTGCAGATGTCCCATCGATCACCTCCAGCATACAGATGTGCTCTTGACAGAATAATTGAGGAATAGAATGAGTCCCCTAGTCTCCTCACACACAGACCCTCACTTACTGTTGCTTATCATTCCTTTGTTAAATCGTCTGGAATCATCACTATTCAAGGAGCATGATGGGTACCTAATCTTTCATTCTAACTGCATGCCGACATATGTTACTTATTTCCTCCCTCTCTGTCTTCTTCCACCCACTCCTTTTTCTCTCCATAGCAGCTAAAGAAAAACACAAAATAAGCCGTTGACTGGTGTTGGAAAGAATGAATTTCCATGGATAAGCTTCCTTGTAGAGATAGTGTTTGTTTGGGAATTTTGAGGGATGTAGGGAATTAAATATTCTGGAGGTGCCTTGTACACATAGGGGAAATCTTGACTTTGGGGAACAAACAGTGGATGTAAAAGCTGGGACCAATGGAGAACCAATGCTTGTCTCCAATTGAAAATCATGTCTGGCCTTGAAACTTCTGGCAAAAAAAAAAAATGCTTTTCTCTTTTTTTCTGGCAGCTCTGTCGAGGTCCGTGTTTATACAGCTTCTGTTCCTCTGTGTCTAGCATTTCCCTCAGTACTGTGAGCAAACGTGGTATGTTTTTCTCTCCTTACGTCTACTCTGTTCTCTGTGGCCTTCTGTCCCCCGCTGTTCATTTGCTCCCGTCACCTTTATAGTGGGTTGAGGGTTAAAGAAAAAAGCCCTCATTTGTATTCTGGGACAGGTCAATGGGGAAAGAAAAGTCAAGGGACACAAGCTGAAGTCAACAGTTTTGCTTTTAAAAAGAAAACTCATGCTCCATCAGCTTCTGAAATGGAATTGAGTTCATTTCTTTTCAAGATAAAGTGAAGAACCATTTGCACACACAAATGCTAAAACAAAACTATGAAACCAGGTGATACAGGAGAGAGAAAAATGATTTCTTTCCAAGGAAATCTTTCATAAGAGAAGCAAAAATTGGCTGTCTGCTTCCTGGAAACTGACACAAAGGAAAGAACCTGATGGATTTTACAGGTCTCCGTGTTCAGTAAAAGAAATATATCTGTTGTCAAGAAAGAAATGTTTCTGCTGGTCTTTAGTGTCAATGGGGACCTCTCACCTAGGTGGTTAGATAAGGGAATGTCTTCCCATAATCTGTACACTCACACACATCATCTGGGAACAGGAACATAGATAAATATAATGGAGAGAGACCTTCTCAAATGAACTTTAAATAAAATAATTCGAATCAGCACAGAAACAGAATTAAGCAAGCAATTCCTTCCAAGAGGAGCAAGAAGTCTTAGCTAGAGTATTCTGGGTATTCTGAGGCTAGTTAGGGAAAGAATCTTCAGTGTGCTGGGAGAGAGAGAACCCGGACCTAGTGATGCTGGTGTGAAAACATGGAGATGTGGGAAGGAGTCATTTGAATTGGTAGTGACAATCACTTCTTTAATAGGGAGCCAGAATTTCACAGGGTTTCATAAACAGCCCAAAAAAACAATAGAAGATTCCTGTGGCTGAAGCCAAAAATATGCATACATTCACGCAAATGAAGCATAAATAAAAACCCGATATTGGAGTGAGTTTCAATATTCAGTGAGAATGACAGTGAAAGGAAGCGAACTGTGCTAATGAGCATCACATTCAAACCACAGAGACAGGAACAGAGCCAGTCTGTCCTGGTGCCCGGCGTGGACGATGGAAGGGTGTATTGCTGTGAGATTCCTAGATCCACTTGGAGCACACGAGTGCTGCTGCAGGGCCTCTGGCCCCGATCTCACAGAGATCATTGCTAACCCACAACACCCAGATGCCCAGTGCTTGGTGGGGACCAGAAATAGCAGCACCCTCTCTGAAGGGAGGTGAGGCTAGAGGCCATGACCCAGTGTGCTCGTGTGTAAAGCTAGCGAAGACATCTTCATATTTAGAAAATATAGACAAAGAGCTGATGCAGTTGTGTTTGTTTACACGGTTGCTTTGGCACACTGCTAGAGGAGCATTTAGACTTATTAATGTTACTTGCAAGGAAATCAGGTAAAGATTATTTTTTCTTATATTTCTGTCAATGCAAACATATAAATGAGTTTTCCAGTATTTCTTCTTTGGAGGATAAATATGGACAATATAAATTTGTAAATGTCACTTACACATTTATAAATTTATTTATGAGAGTCAAGAGAACAGTAAGGCTTTAATAATAAGGCCATAATACTGGCTCATGGGCAAGGTGGAGGGAGGAAAATGTTCTACTTTGGTAAGTGTATTTTCCAAATCTGATGACACCCCAGGGGGAAATAAGATCTTTGTTTTAGGTTGTAATTCAATGTTTGAAGATAGAAAAATTGATCTCTTTATTCATTGTGTGTGTCGTGTTCTGTCCGATTTGAAGATTGTGGTCCGGGACGACCTGGCAAAGCCCGGAGCGGAGAGACCCTGTACACGGGTCACTAGCAAGATGACCCCAGCTGTGCCTGTTGTCTCCATCTCAACCAGTGACGAAGTCTGAGAGGAGCTCTGTGACATCAGACACAGCTCTCAGAGAACTTCCTGAAGTTGCAGCTAATCTCGGGGAAAAGCAAGATAGATTTAATTTATTTAAAGTTTTTACAGTGTTAATATTTTTGTTTACCTCGCTAGCTTGAGAATTTTGCCAGCCTATGAATTTTCACATTTCCTATGACTTTTTTTCCCCCCTTTGAGAGGTGTTGATCAAACCAAGTTGAATATTTGCCGTGAAATTCCAATCAATGTGCAGCTCAAAAGCAAACTCTGGGTTTGCTCTTGGCTAAAATATGTTCAATACCCAGTCCTGGTACACATATTTTAAAGGTCAAAGTGAATGTTTTTGTAACATTCAAGCATATTTCACATGTAAATAGAAGACTGTAAAATATATGGTTTTTACCAATTTCAGAGAATGTTTTTGGTTAATACTTATGACAGTACTAAAATTATACGAGTAACATTTCAGATGTCATGATATTAAAATATTTGTGTATGTGTAAAAAAAAGTTGATAAATACTAATCTTTAAAGTTTGTGGAGTTCTTTTATTTGTAATATATGTGCTTTTAAGAGCAATGGGATGTGAAATTATAGAAGTATTTTGCTGTTGTTAATAGAAATAAAAATACAGTTACTTTGCACTTGGTTTCCTTTTTAAAGGTAGGTGAGATGCAGCCACAGGTGGGTTACTGATTGGCTGTGAAATACAGTTCTGTGCTCTATACTTACATTGCCTTACCAAAAAGTCAGAGAGTGACCCAGCCCTCAACTAGGAGGATCCTTTAAAGATGAACCAAGTGCACGGAGGGCTTCCAAATCTAAGGTATTAAAATAGTTTAAGGAAAATATAACGAATCGGAATTTTGAGGTCTATGGTAGTGACTCACACATCTTTCATTTCTACATCCCACAAACTCATGCAGGATTATACTTTCCTGCCTCTTGGAGTTAGGATAGGAGGGACTTTCTTTAGCCAATGAAATGCGAGCCATTTGGGAAATGCATGACCCCTTTGCCTTTAACACCTCAGTGAGTTAAAAATAAGATTTTTTTTCAGGAAAAAAAAAGAATTTCCATTAAAATTTGAAGCCTAAAATAATGATGATCTAGAATCATCTTCAACCATCTGTAGTCATCCCCTTGATAGACAAAGGTTCAGGTATAATGGCTCCTATAAGTATAACTGGGAAATGTTGATAATATACAAGAGCAGCCCTTTCTAAGCCATTATTCACTGCTTCTATGGTCTAATTTAACTATCACTATTCTATAAGTTTCAATTTCTTGGGCTGGAGAAATGGCTCAGCAGTTAACAGCACTTGCTTATAAATCATGCTGGCCCTGGGTTCAATTTCCAGTGCCCACATAAAGCCAGGTGCACAAAAGGGTGCAGGAATCCGAAGTTTATTTGAAATGCCAGGAGGGCCTGGCACAGCTTCTCTCTCAATCTTTCTCTCTCTCAACCTCTCTCTCACTCTCTCTCTTCTAAAAATATCATTTTCAAAATACTTAAATACTTTCTACATCTTCTCCAAGATGCTTTTTTCTTTTCTATCTACTATTGTTCCTCCTTCGAATGAGTCAAAATCCCAAGAGGGTATGTGGGGGACCACACCCCAGAAGTGGGGATTTCCTGACATCATGCACTTGGCAAGAATGAACCAAGATGTTTGCAAAATGCGTGAAGCATGAGTGTAGCCCAGCAAAGTGGTTCCCTGACTCCGGGGACAGTCACTGGGCTGGGGAGCCAGAGGTGTCCCCTCTGCAAAAGTCCTAGCAGAGGAAGTATCTGTTTGTTTCTGGAGGTTATCATAGCAACATTATTTTACACCTCTGGTAAGAGTCTCCATTTGGCTTTATTCTTATGCATATTATTAAAAGTTGGATTTTCAAATCAGGTGGTTAATAACAGAATGCCTTAAATCTGAATAATAGGTTTCAGTGTTGCTTTTAGTTATTGTGTGTTTTTTTACTCTCATTGGACATGTAGCTTTCTCACTCCTTTCACCAAAAACTGAGAAAAGGTAACTTTGGCAAAAATACAGATGCCCAGGAGGTCTGGAGCTTCACTTCTGTTTTCTCTCCTGGAAGCCACAGAAATCGCTCAAGGTTGTAATTACAGGTACCTGTCCTGTCCTGTCCTTTCTTCTCAGTAGTATCCTTAAACCCAGTGCTCTACTTGGGTGGAAACCTTGCTTCGTCTTTAATCAGTTTTAAGTCTTTGACGTATTTATAAAGTGCTGGGATTCCTGTTTGCCCTGGCAGATGATATGCACTCTGAAGTCAAAGCTGTTAGCCTTAAATTAGCAAGCAACATTTTCCTTAGCAGAATAACTGTCATCCATGTTCTATAATAAGTTATCTTGACATTAAAATAAGCAATTGAAATCAGATCTAGAAAGCTTCCTATTGCCAGGAATGAGCCAAAGTCACCTTCCCCTGGCCTCACAGAGCTAAGATGCTGCATGATATATAAGCAACAAAAAGGGAACCCTTAGAGGAAACAGGAAAGGAAGAATTGAACCCAAGCATGCAATCAGAGACAAGCATCACATACACTGTCCTTGAGTGACAACGGGGTTCTTGACATGGAGAAGGATCCCTGTCACCACTTGATGAGTGTATGTATGAACGAGCTCACAAATGAATCAGAAAGAAACCAAGATCAGACTTCCTTAAGCAACGCCATACTGACTAATGACTGATTTCATTCAGTCAGAGCAGAATGGTGACATGCGCACCACCCTGGCTTTGGAGTGGAGTACCCAGGCACAGTGCTCAGCATCTCTGGGGATTGATTACCTGTGTGGCCCTGATGAGGATCCTGACTCTAGTCGCATCCTCTGTAAAATGGTAACAGCAAGCACATAGGCTTTACAAGATTGCTGAGAGAATTAAACAAAGAACAATAGGTTCTGAGCATATAAAATCAGGTAGGAGTAGACATCCTGTGCCTGTGAGTTATAACGATGAAGACAGTACCAAAGGCATCCCAAGTCGAAAATTGAAGGTTTTGACTTCAAATTGTTTTTTAATATTTATTAAGATGATGATAAAATAATTGCATAATGAATGTTCTCATAACTATAGGAAAAGGTCAGAACATACTGTTTCCTTACATCATAATTAATGAACACCTAGCGGCAGCTCAAAGCTCCACATCATGAGATCTCCAAGGGCAGAAACACATCTTCTCAGAGACTGCTGTCAAAATGCGCACAGGTTTATAACTATTATAAAAGTGATGTTTTCAGCACACAAATATGGCCCATTATTTACACAAATCCCCAAGGACGGATGCTACCTCTTGGCCCAGATTTGAATAAAGCCTCTGAAATTGCCCATAAAAGATGACAGTGAAATTAGAATAATTGTTGACAAGTAAAATGAACACTCAAAATCCCTCTATAACATCCAGCTGGACGAGACAGTTGTTCAGATAAAGATGTTTCTTATTTTTAGTCAATGATGTCGAGAATAATCTGAAGCAGGATTTACCAACTATGTTGGGTCAATTTGATCTTCCTTGGTGACAAAATAAGAATATATAAAATTTTGATATTTAAAAAGTCTAGAAGTTATGTAAAAATAAGAAGACTGCTATATAATTCTGATCTGGTATGTATTTCAGAAACTGAAATGAGAAACTCATTGAATTAATGGTTTTCAGCAATTGTTTACTATAGTTAGTACCTAAAACTGACTCAAAATGGAATTTATAGCTTTTTAGAGCAATGTGATAAAAATAACTAAGTAGATATACAGACACACATATTATAAAAATAAATGTAAAACAAAATGTAAATGGAGAAAATGAAGATGTAAGGGGCACCTAAGGGAAATTTAAAGCCAACATTGCATTACTAGTTTATTCCAAAAGCTAAGATGCTAGCACACACAGAGACAGACAGACAGACAGACAGACAGACAGAAAGGAACCATACGACAATTGTGGCTAGAAATAAGAAAAATGTGTTCTCCTAATGGCGCTCCTTCCTATAAACTAAATTAATTTCATTGATCTGTGCTCCAAGAGGGCAAGACTGTATATACAACATAGTAGTGGAAAGGAGAAGAAAGTGATGAATAGAATGAAAATGAACTGCTCCTCCCTAATCCCATGGTGCGTTGTGAATTCTGGATTAAACAAATGAGAGTAAGTAAATGAATGTCCTGTCGTCTTGCACATAGTGAGTCTATACAGAGTCATGGCAGAACTCAGCCATAGGCTTTTGACCAGACTCCTGCACACCCACCGCTAGACCCCCATGAGCTATGGGAAATCCACTCTAGCGCAAAGCTGGCCTCTAGGCTGTTCCTTCTTGTGGTGCTTTACAAGGTTTGGATGCATTGTGAACAGGAAGAATGGGGGGAAAAAAGAGAAAGTGGGGAGAAAGGCAAGCGGAGGGGAAAAATGGGGTACCAGGCTAATCTCAGGCTACCTATTTTCTCTTTAAAAATTGTTATTTATGTGTGATGCATATGATGCGTGCTTGTGCATATGGGCATGCATGTGGAAGTCTAAGTCGACCTCAGGGTGTTGGTGCTCTCCATCCACCTTCACTGAGACAGGGTCTCTCTCCTTGTTTTCTCACTGTCTGTCTTGCCCAAGACCTTCGGGATTCTCCTAGCTCTGCTGCCCATTGCCATAAGCACGCTGGGATTCATATGGATGGCAGGAAATAGAGCTGAGGTAGGCATGCTTGCAGGCAAGCACCTTTGACTGCTGAGCCATCTTTCCAGCCCTATTTCCTAAAGAGAAAAACAATCTTAAGCATTCAACTTGTTCAGGTCAGTGTTGTTTCTGTGCTGTTGCTCACGTCATTATGCTGTCTCCATCCACCCAGTGTTCCTGGCTTTCCCTGAACATCTAGAGCTCCTTTTTGGTAACCTATGGCACTTAGAGAGTTAACTTTGTTTTTAAGTAGGGGTTCACTTTAGCCGAGGCTGACCTGGAATTCACTATGTAGTCTCAGGGTGGCCTCGAACTCACATTGATCCTCCTACCTCAGCCTCCCAAGTACTGGGATTAAAGGCATGAGCTACCACACCCAGCCCTAGTTAAGTCTTTATATTGTATTGTAAGTGTCATATGTGTTTGTTCAAATGTGGAGATCAGAGGACAACCTCCTCTCCTTCCACTTTGTTTGAGGCAAGGTCTCTCTTTTCTATGTTTCCCATGATCTTTGAGATTCCTCTGGACTCTGCCTCCCTTTGTCATAGGCACGTTAGGATCACTAATACGTGTGCCATTATTTGTCTATAGTTACATGGGTGCTGGTGATCCAAACTCCAGTCATCAGACTTGGGGAACAAGCATCTTTAAGCACTGAGCCATTTCCTCGGTCCCTCAATACTTAACTGTATCTCATCCGTTTAGATATGACTGAATAAAATATTATATTTCAGGGTATTAAAAGTCTATGGTTAAAGAAAAATTATACTGACACCAATCTAACTATCATGCATACTTCTAGAATGCCTGTTACTAAAATAGCTGGAAAATACACTTTTAAATACAACAAATTAAATACAAGCAACATGTTCCATGGGCTGAGATCCTGGACTTTATAAAAAGCAGAAAGCTTGCTGAGCACCAGCAGTCATGGCTCTCTGCTTCCTTATGATGGACCGTAATCTCAAACCATAAGCTAGAAATTAACCTTTCCTCCTTTAAATGATTTCTGGTCAAGTACTTGACCACAGCCACAAGAACATTACTGACACACCATCCTAAGTATCCAGGCCTAGAACTGTAGAGTTATCTCTGCGATACCAAGATGATCTAAACTAGTGGTTTGTGATAAATGTACATTCTCAGCACATTTGTAATAATTTTCCAGGTGATGATGAGGCTGGTTTGAGGAACCCACACTGAGAGCCACAATTCTACGCTAATGGTATGATATAAGTAATTCCCTGGTGGGAGACATTCTGTGAGCAAAAGAAGATGGAAAGAAAAGAAGGGTACTGAGACAGGAATGAGTGTCAATCACCACTGCATTTCTTACTAAAAGAAAAGGTTCTGATGAAAAAGATCAGACAACCACCAACGTTCTCTAACAATTCTGCAGGAGCATGGGAATACAGAGCAAAAGGAGAAATCTCATCTGTTGTTCAGTTCATGAAATTGATTGAGACATGAAATGATATTTCTGTCTCTTCAATTTTGCTGAAATTCAATACAGATCCAAGGAATCAAATAAAAAAAGAGCAGTCTTTGGTACAAGGGTCATGTATCATTTTTCAAATGTGATATGAGTTGTCACACACATCTTTCTTAGTGCAATTCACTGAAAACAAATATAGTGCTTAAGGAGACAGTGTCTATGTATCAAACAATCGAATTATTTGGATCCAGTCTGGTGAACAAAGACAACAGCCTGTCATTTTGAGTGATCCAAGATAAGAAGTAGAGCTACAGACCCTGACTATTCACATGATTTGTAATCTATTCTTGAAATCTGGAAATCAAAGCACTTCAGAACTCAAAAGCTCCAAGAGATCTTCTAGCCCAGGTAATGTCAACCACTAGGCAACAGGTCACATTTTACCCTGAAAATTGTCTTATTTCCTCTCGTGGTGGTTAGAGTGTCTATGTCCCCAGAGTCTCAGGTTTTTGTTTTTGTTTTTCCTTGACTTGGCTGTGTTCCCTCCCTCTAACTCCCCCAAAAGAAGGAGAACAATCATCATCATTGGTGACTGATAGTTGTAACAAGCCAACACCCAGGGCCAGCTTCACCCTCAGGAGAGAATACTGCACCTCCTCGGTGGTTTCCAATACTCTACACAATCAGAGAAACTTCTCTAATAACAAACTGTAGAAATGATATATGAAAGTATAGTCTTCTCAGGTGGTTTTGATTAGATTTCCTACTTAGTATTCAACAGGTGGAGTTCTGCTGAGGAAGGTGTGTCATTGGGGATAGATCTTGAGTTGAGACCTAATGTGTGTTTAGAGCCAGTTTGAGCTCTCTCTCTCTCTCTCTCTCTCTCTCTCTCTCTCTCTCTCTCTCTCTCTCTCTCTCTCGGATATTTGATGAAGTAAGACACCTTCTCTCACCAACATGAAGCTTACTCTGGAATCTGTAAACCTGAAATAAAACCTTTCCTCCCATAAGCAGCTTCTGGTCAGATGTTTGTCCCAGCAATGAGAAGTTAGCTCTAACAGTCCTGAACACCAGAGTAGTTAAAATTATCTTCATATTTTAAGGTTTTTAGCTTCTCTTTGAAAAATGAAGGAACTAAAAACACACAATATGGAAAGTCTATGTTCCCTCATGGACACTCAGTGAAAAGAGCCAGATTCCTTCAGAGACATAGATCATTAGTTCTACACCCTCACTTTGACACAGACACTGCCACTCTGCTGCTGTTCCCATATTTTGAAGGCAATTTCTCTTAGGGACATTTTTGGTCATTGAAAAATTTATTGTAATGGATCACTATTTGAATTCTGCTCAAACAGCACAGAGGTAGATGCTAGCATCAGCACATGGCTAATTTCAGAAACCTGAAGAAGAAAGTTACAATTGAAATGACAGAATACAACTTTAATGTGAAGCAATTGGGGAAATGGGGATATCAACTCATTATTTGCTCATTCAATGTATCTAATTATGGATAATTTTTTTAAAACCTGAAGAAATTAGGAATAGAATAAGCATATATCAGCATAATAAAGCTATATAAAACAAATGTAGAGCCAACATTATGCCATATTAGAGGGTACTCATTTCCTCAAAGTCAGAAGCAAGATAAGGGTGCCTGCACCCTTTACTCCTATTCAATATAGTACTTGAACTCTCAGCTTAAGCAATAAGACAAGAGCAAAAAAAAATACAAATAAGGAAGGAAAATGTCAGATTATTCCATTTGCAAATAATCGCTCCCATACTTAGAGACCCAGGAAATTCCATCCAAAACTGTTAGATCTGATGACCACTTTCAGCAACATAGATAAATCAATAGCTTTTCTATATACTAACAATGAGCATGCTAAGAAAAAAAATGAGAAAATAATACTTTTCATAGTAGCCTCTAAAAAAATAAATAAAATACCCAGGGAAAAAATCCTACCAAGAAGGTGATAGCACTTACAGTAAAATTTTTAAAACACCAGAAAAAGAAATTAAGGACACATTAAAGATCATGGATCAGCATTTAATACTTGTGAAAATAGTTATGTTACTCAAAGCAATCTACAGGTTCAATATCCATGAAAATTGTATGACATTCTTCACATAAATAGAAAAAAAAAACCTGAAATTCAAATGGAAGCACAGAACACTCCCTAATGCCCAACACAATCCTGAATTGGATTGCATTATCTGATTTCAAATTATGCTACAGAGACATGGTAACAAAAGCAGCATGGTACTGCATAGACCCGTGGACTAGAATAGAACTCCCAGAAATTACTTCATGCAGATGTAGCCCTCTGATTCTCAACAAAGCTACCAAAGACATTCATTCAAGACAGGCCTCTCCAGCAAATAACACTGGAAGAACTGGATCATTACAAGTGGACGAATGAAACTAGATTCCTATCTCTGACTGTGTATAAAAATCAATTCAGCCAGGCGTGGTGGTGCAGGCCTTTAATCCCAGCACTCAGAAAGCAGAAATAGGAGGATCCCCATGAGTTCAAGTACAGCCTGAGACTACATAGTGAATTCCAGAGTGATTCCTAGATGCCTGGACTAGAGCGAGACCCTACCTCAAAAAAAGAAAATTTCAAAGTGGATCAAAAACCTAATGTAAGATCAGAAACTTTGAACCTACTGGGCCAAAACAAGGAAAATACTTCAACATGCAGACATAAACAAAAGCTTTCTGGACAAGGTTTTACTAAATCAGGAAATAGTAGTAAAAATTGACAAATGAGGTTGTGTGAAATTAAAAAGCTTCTGCATAGCGAAGAAAAAAATAGAGTGAAGAAAACACTGACATTATGGAGAAAATCCTTGTCATCTAAGTCTCTGACAGTTATGGATGCGTCATTATGGGCACAATGTCAACAGAAACGATAGAAGGGAGGAAAGATTTATTGGGACTGCCAGTCTCCGAGGGCTTCAGTCTGTCGTGACAGGGGAGGCCTGATGGAGCAGCTGAGTTTATGGCAACAGGAGCATGTGGAAGAGGTTATTCAGACCATTATGGAACATGATGCATAGATAAAATAGGAATTCTAGTGTGTCTGTGAGAGATTAGTACTAATTCATAAAATATGTGAATATATTTAATACCATTAAACTGCATAGTTTATAATGGTGAAGGTAAGGGGCTGGAGAGACAGCGGATAAAGAACTTGCCTGCAAAGCCTAATGGCCCGGGTTTGGTTCCCCAGTAACCACCTAAAGCCAGATGCACAAAATGGTACATGCCTCTGGAGTTCATCTGCAGCAGCTCTAAAGTCCCTGGAGTGCCCATTCTCTCTGTCTGCCCCCCACCCTGCTTGCAAATAAATAAATAAAAATATTTTTAAATATAGTGAAAAGATGGGAAAGTTTATGTGGTTTTACCACATTCAAAATAATTTCTACAAAGGATTTTTTTTGTCAAGTCGGCTGGATGTTTGGGGACCTGTCATAACTGTTTCAAAGGTCAGAATTGTGAGATCCAAAGATGAATCAGAAAGCAGATATGTCTATGCTGCAGGGGCTGATGGACACCTGTTGGGAAGGAGGCCTTTTATCCACTGAGCTCTGCAAGGTCAAAGTCAAAGTCACACTCTGAAAAGACTCTCCTGGAGTGATAAATGATGAAACGCTCTCTTGAGCTAGAAACGGTAAGTTTTTAGACTAGAATTTTATCTCCTAAAATGACAACAAAAAATGAACTTTATATTTCAAACTTATTCCAAACACCATGTACTTGACAGGTGAGAGCTTCACTTCTTATCATTAATATATTCAGGCTTCAAAGAACAGAAAATACGTGGTGGGTGTGTCACCTTTCACTGCATTTAAGTTTCATAATCTAGCTTTTGGATTTTAATTAAGTTCCCTTGGTATAGGTTAATTTCTCTTGCTCATAAACCCTGGGGATGGTGGCTCCTGGAGTTAGTCAGTCATATTATCTTGTCTTCAGTCCAATATGAAAAGCAAGAGCAGTGTGTCAATGGCTGGGAAGGCAGACCTGATGCACACCATCCTGGGATGTTTTGTGACTCTGTTGTCTGCTGGGTAGAGATGTCTGTGTGCAGCAGTGTGGTTACCACTTTGCAACACCAGCTTTCCTCACTGTCATGGTGTCTCTAAAGCCAGGGAAGAACCGTTTTGCACATCTTCCAGTTGACTCAACCCTCAACCAGGTGTGTTTGACATGAGATGTCCCTCTATCAATGTCGCTCACAGCTCTCTTCCCTGTGGATAGTATTGAGCTATAAATAAGTGATTGTTCAGGCCTATCAAATGGGAACTGGAATCCATCCAGGAAGCATAGTTGTCTAGGACAGAACTCCAGGCTAAGCCGTCTTTGAAATAAAGCTGCAGACTGTGGAGTGTGTTACCGTGCCAGGGAGCACCAGCAAATATTATTATATTATTATGATGTGAATGATCTTGTAAATTCCCTCTATCTTTCTTTCTTCCTGGAAATATATAGACCTCTAACCCCCTTGATGGAACCTTTTATTATTTTGTTTTATTCCTTTACAAGTGTGTGTGTGTGTGTGTGTGTGTGTGTGTGTGCATGTCCTCAAATTTAACAATCCTGTTTCAGCCTCCCAAGTGCTGAGATGACAGGCATAAACCTCCATATCCAGCATGAATTTTGTACCCCAAAATCAATTTTTCCTATTTCAAAACATAATGAAGTGGTAAGGCTTCTCTTATTCAGCAGACAACTTTTAGGATTCATTCAGTTTTTTGCAGAAATTCGTATTTGATCCACTGTGGTCCATTGTATGAACATATCATGTTTTGTTTATCCATTTTCTTGTTGATAATTTAGCCTGGGTTGTTTCTCAGAATTATTATGACTAAAACTATAGCAAACAGTACATATGTATTTTTTAATTCCCTTTATGTAAGCACATAGGAGTGAAATTTCTGTGTCAAATGGTAGACTGTGCAGCTATCATAGTTTTATAAGGAACTGCCTGACCTTTATCGGAACTGATTGATCATCTTACGCTCACTAGAGTAGCAAGCCCTGTTTGTCTGGAAGCCTTGCCAGCACTAGGGTGACCAGTGTCTGTTCTGATAGAAGTGTCTGTTGACTCTCTTCTTAATGATGTCATTAGATCCTGGGATCAAAAAGAAAGAGAAGGGAAAAACAGCTTCCCAGCACCTCATTTACAACAGAAAACAGAGAAAAAATAAAACTGGATGATAAGTTATAACAAATCTTAGTCCTTTTTTTTTCATTAAGTATTGTTCCATATGAGACTCATAGATGCCCATTAATTTTATATTTACTTCTGAGGTGATGCTGGCAAAGGCCCATCATGGAAATATCCAGTCCCATATTTGTATGTTTTTGCTGCCAAACAAAAACACCAGAGAAACCTTTGTAAAGGATTGTTTATAAAAGTACATCTCATCAGCGTGTACTGGGGAAAACAAGAATGAGATTCAGTCATTAGGATCATTGCTTTTTGACTTGTCCCCATTTTATGCAATCTAACTCAAAGTGTTAAAAATTCAGCAAAATGACAAAATAGAGCATTGACTTTTTATTCCCTTTTTCAGTGAAAATAAAGGAAGTGTGAATGTGTGACCATCATCATTCTGCTCTAGGTAAATAGTCGTTTCTTCTTCCTAGGTAAACGCAAGTAAAAATGTTTCTAATCATGCCAAGCAAGATAACCTAGGGGAAATGGCTCCCACCTGCCTTGCTTACTAGTGAGTTTCTAAGAAAACTTTTACTTAACTATTTTTCTCATGTAATAGTATGATTGTCACCAATTTCCTAGGTGTGGGTTCTGAAAAAGATTGAGCAACTCTTCTTAATGGGCTTGCTAAAATTCCTCATCTCCTCTGGACATTCTGATTCCTCGGGAATGAGTTGAGGCTCCAGGATCAGTGTCTTGGTTTTAAACCAGCACCCCATATTAATTCTTGGCTCTGAGCAAGTTCTGGGGTGCAAAGAATCCTCCAGGGATGTAGGCAGGACATTGGAACCTCACTTTCAGCTCCCCACCAAGGACTGAACAAGCCGGTGAGGTCTTATGGAAGACACAATTCCTAGAAAAAGAAGCCTATCTTTCCACTCCAAACCTCCAGCTGCTGCACACGGACTTAGAATAGAACAGGAAGCCTTGCCACAGGCTTTCAGGTCAATGGAACTGGGTCCATAAGCACCTCTGTGTTCTCTTACCATCATTCCCAGAATGCTCTAAAGTAGCACAATAATGTTCTAGCCCTCACACACAAAATCCTCATTGCAAATGCAAAACTTTTATTTATATTCTTTTATCTGCCTTGAAAAATCTTCCCCCAATATCTGCATGTCTTGCTCCTTCACTTTAGTCTTATTGCCCCCACCTCCCCCCCCCAAAGTACCCTTCCTTGGTATCCAGAGCTAAAATTGTATCAAAGGCAACAACCCCCTCTCTCTTATGACCATTCTCTCCTTCCTAGATGGTTTTTTCCACTCTCTAACAGTACCAAGTTAGTTATTGATATGTGCTTTCTTTATAGGTTAGTTAGTTGGCTAGATTTATGCATCATACAGGATTATCTATATATTCTGTTTGACCAAGTTTGAGAACCTCAGACAATGTCTGTCCCACAATTAGCATTAATACTAAAGCTTAAGGTAATGATAAGATCCTTGTATATGCATATAAAATCATTTTGTAAACAAAATCATTTTTAAAAATAATTATTTATTTGAGGGGGGGGAAGAGGAAGTGTATGGATGCACCAAGGCCTTTTGCCACTGCAGAGGAACTCCAGACACATTTCCTACTTTGTGTGTCTGGCTTCTTAGGAGGACTGGGGAATCAGACCTGGGCATTCAGGTTTTGCAAGCAAATGTCTTTAACTGCTGAGCCATCTCCCTAGCTCAATAAAATCGTTTTGATAATATCCTTGCATATGTGTATAAAATCATTATGTAAACCAAAACTGTCATTGAGAGTCAGGTTTTTATTATTATTATTTATTATTATTATTCTACTATTTAAAAATATGGCTTTAGGGCTAGAGAGATGTCTCAGTAAAAGAGTACTTGCATAAAAGCATGAGGGCCTGAGGAGGCCTGAGAGACTGCTCAAGTTCAATGGCTGGGACCACACAGACACCTGGGTGTGGCCATACATGTCTGTAATCCCAGTCCTATAAGGAGAGCAGAGACAGAAGAATCACCAGAGCTCAAGCTCACGGAAAAATGTCAAGCTGAAGGATCAGTCAGAGACTCAGCTCCAATAGGAATGTCTGGATGAACAACAAAGCAGTGCACCTGACATTCTGCTCTGGCCACTGATGACAAGTGCACCTGCTGCAGACAAGTGCATGGGCTCCAAAGAGCACATACATGTGTGTGCACCACACTCACCACACACACACATACACACACACACACACACACACACACGTAAAACTTTGTCTAAAGTAATAAGGCTGTATTTATATAGAATTTTTATGCCAATGATACTATTCATTTGCCTTTTAAATTGTTCTGAATTCATTATGTAAATGAAATACTATACAACCATCAAGTGAAATAAGATTCTTGTACATTACCTCCACAGCAAGTCAGATAACCCATGAGAGGTCAATGGAGACAGACACCAACAATACCCAACACAATCCAAAGACTCGAGATCTCAACAATAAAGCAGACTTCAAACTTACCCACCACGACTCAGGGAACTGAGTGGAAAAGGGGGAAGAAAGATTGTAAGAGCCATGGTGGAGGAGAACATCCAGAGACATTGCTACACCCCCACCCCTCGCAACAACACACAAAGCGGGGAACCTGGCTACCTCTTGTGTTATTCATAACCCCCTACTCCATGGACTGATCCAGTATGCCCACTGAGGAGGGCCCCCAGTAGGTTGGGGACAGGGAGGAGGGAAATGGGGGTACATATGTAAAAAACTACAAGTTTTGATTATTATTGAGCAAAGTTTGGGGAAATCTGCAAGTAATTAAAACTTTAAATTGTTTTCATATTTTCAATATTAGATAAAAGCAATCTGGGTCCCAGCCTGAAGAAGAATTTGAAATTTTATGCTTATGCTGTTCTTGCTTATAATCTGAATGTTAAGTTCTTGCCAGCTTCTTTACTGATACTTTAACATGAGTGGTATTACGGGAGGAGTAGTTGAATATTATTTATTTGCATTCAATAGCCTCGCTTGCTCTATGTCTCCATTCTCATTACTTTCTGTGCTTAGTGGGAACCAATATCCCAACTTTAATCACATTGGACATGTACACAGAATCCCAGTGTATAAGGCAAGGAACTAATATAGACCTTTCCCCTCTCATTGGCTATAATAATTACTGTAATTTTTCTTATATCATAGTCTTACAGTAAATATACCTGGGCACTACCAATGTACAAACCCCAGGACCAATGAGAGTAATGACCATTTCTGTCACCTAACACCTGACTGGGCCCCACTATGCTGAACACGATCTGGAAAGCCAGATGCACAAAGTGGTGCATGTGTCTGGAGTCTGGAGTTCATTTACAGCTGCATGAGATCCTGATGTGTGATTATTTTCTCTCTCTCTCTCTCTCTCTCTCTCTCTCTCTCTCTCTCTCTCTCTCTCTCTCTCCCATCCTCTCCCCATCCCTCTCACATCTCTGCAAATAAATAAATAAAACTTAAAATATCTCAAACTTTTGGAAAGAATTATGACTGAGCCAATTAAAGCAAACATCAAATCAAAGAAACTGAGCCAATTAAGGCAAACATCACACACTGCAACATACATGTAAACCCCCGCACTGATTCAGTGGACATGCTTATGTGAAACTTATTCTGCTCCACAATGGTTTTAACAGCCCCATTTTCCATTAAAGCAAAAGTGAATAGCATGTCTTAAAAATTAGTAAACTGCATAACTGATAAATTAGAGGGAGTTGTTTCAAATCTAATTTTAATATTTAGGGGGGAAAGGCAAACCATGAAGGTAGGCATAACCAAGAAACCAAACACTGTTAAGTTTGTAAATAAATTATAAGTCAACCTGTTCATGAAGCTTGTGCTCCATTGTCTCAAAGGAGTTTTGAAGCTTCACTCCATTTATGTATATTTTAATGAAATAGAATTTTTAATTTTATTGATTATTGTAAGAACATATTGCATAGTGGTCATATTCCCATTGGGTTATACTCCTGTGCTTGAAAACTGAGAGCTCAGCACTAAAGGAGGCTTAAAACATGCCCTCCAGAGCTTCTGCAGTATAATTTACATGTCATGAAATTCACTGTACATGCTACGATGTCAATGAACCTTGAAAACGTTATGTCATGCTACACAAAAGGCCCCATATTTTATCATTTCACTTAGAGCAGATGTCAAGTAAAGGAAAATACATGGAGACAGAGTGGATTAAAAACAGATTAATGGCTGCCAGGAATAGTGGAGGGGCGTGAACATGGGGAGTCACTGCTGATGGGTAAAGGATTTCTTTTGGAAGTAAAGAAAATAGTGAACTAAATCATGGTGATGGTTGTATGGCCTTGGAAATGATAGGATCTTAGTGTGTCTGGTCTGAATCTTAAAGGTCACTGGTCATTTTTTATGGGGAGAAAACTACTCTAAATACCTTAATTCTTGAATGGAAAATCTATGATTAGAATTAACATTATGTGTCAAGTGGATGCTAATATGGGCTGTCCAGAGTCAGTGTCATTTCAGAGTGGATTTGTGAGGGCTTTTCGGATGGCATTACTACTTGGATGGGGAGACACAGAGAAGCCAATGGCTCTCCCTGAAGCAGGCAGTGCTTTCCAATCGAATGGGGGACCATAGAGATAAGAAAAGCAAAGGAAGAAGGAATTACCTTCTGTTGTTTTCTGCCTGTCAGTGTGAACTAAAATGTCAATCTTCTGTCCTTGGACTGAGATGCATAGCATCCAGTAACCTGCTTATAGGCATTTGGAGTCTCCCAGATTGCACATAATGGAATTTCTTAGCCTTAACAATTGCATAAGCCAATTCTTCATGACAAATCAATGATAGAGTAATACATAGATTTCAATATAGGAGATAGAATATATCATTAATTTTTCTCATTATACATATAGCATACACATATTTGTATCCATGTATGTACCTATATTTGTATACATACATATATGCATACATACATTTGTATCCATGTAAGTACCCTTCTTCTCTGGAGAATCCTGACAAATACACTTCTACAATAGTCAAATCAAACTAAAATTGAGAAGAAAAGGGAATCATAGGAAAATAAAACAATAAAAACTATATGAAAGCAGTTTTCAAGTAATGAAATATAACAAAGGTATTCCTGGTTATTAGAAAATAATACACCTTAAAGATTGATATCTATGACCTATTTGCATTAGAATTTCAACTAAATGCACTCATGTTCTTAATCTCTTATTAATTCCTACACTTATTTAATCTCTTATTAACACCTACACTTATTTAATCTCTACACTTATTTTTTTAAAAAATAATAACAGCCTGTGTTATTATTATCTGTGTTACTTTATGATGATCCACTAGCTCTGAGCCAATGTTTAGGTTAAGCATTTTACCTAATTTACATTTTTTGAGACAGGGTCTCATGTAGATCCAGGTTGGTTTCTTTTTTATTAATTTATTTTTTAATTGTCCATAATGAGTTACATTAGTTAATGGGCAGAAAATAAGTTGTTATCCTCCATTCCCCAATGCCTCTCTTCCCCATCCCCGATCAACTGGATATCCTCCTCCTTGGGTAGTCTGGATCAGTCCTTGGGGCAGGGGACCTTGGACAGCCTAGGAAACAGCCCAGTTCTGCTGGCTTAGAGTGTTGCTACTGAGGGCGGCCATGACTTTGGGTAGTCTCCCCCACCAAGGCTCTCACAATCTTTCTACCCCCTCTTCCACTCATTTCCCTGAGTCGTGGTGGATGAATATTAAGGCTATTTTATTGTTGAGATCTTAGGGGTCTCTGTACTTCTGGATTAGGTTTTGTCAAAAATCATTGGTGTCTGCCTCCTTGGTTTATCCTTTGTTGGCTGATTGGCTGTGGCCCTGAGTCGCTTGTTCATCTCATCCTTCTCTGTGGGGTTCCATAAGGATCCTCCATGGTATGTCAGGGGTGGCTCATCTCTTGTCAGGATGTCAACTATCGGCCTGCAGTTCATTGGTAGGGTAGAATGAGCCACATCTCTCTCTGCATTCTGAAAGATACCAACAGAGTCTCCATCGGAGAGTGAGATCAGTATAAGTTAACTGAGACACACATTTTTGAATTGGCTAGATTCTATTTTTAGTAGACTCTCGTTCAATCGCTCACAAAGTGCATCACTCCTTGGGGGCCTAAGAGTCCGGCTCCCAGTGCATATCGTCCTAAGTCCCCAGTTCCAGTTGAGGGCTCCCCCTCACTAAGTGGAGTATTTGGCCGAATTTAAAAGCCATTGATTGCCTTCCCCAGGCTTTGGCTCCTCCGTTGCATAAGTGATACATTCCTGGTTCGCTGTTCTCTCCCCATAGGAAGTGTGGTTAGCCTGCTCATGGCAACAGGCTGTGTTCCATTCCAGTGATCTCTGTTTGATCCAGCTGTCATTGACCAGCTTCCCCTGGCAGCTTATGCAGTGCCTTCCATCACTGCACTAACTACCATCTGGTTTCTAAGTTTCCATGTAGCCAAGGATGATTTTGAACCTCTGATTCTCCTGCCTCTACCTCCACAGTGCTGGGATTATAAGCAAACACTTCTGTGCCCAGGTTCTGAACCTAGCTGGCCAGTGAGCCTCTGGGATTCCCTGTCTCTGCCTCTCCAGCAGTGGGATCTCAGGGAAGCACCACCAGTTACATTTTAAAAACAACACTGACAAAAGCAAGATAATGTTTTATCATCAGGAATATTTTTCAAAGAAGAAATGCAAAACACTAAAGATCAATTCCAAAAGCTAGCTGATTATTTAGTTCAAAATAAATAAAGATTATATTGGCATATCAACATAGTGACTCTAATTTAAAAAATATATATTGATATTTGTTAAATTCCAAGTCTGATATCTCCATTTCTCTAAATCACAACATGCCAAAAGCCACAGGTGATGACCAAGACTCTAAACAAGGTTGACATATTTTCCTGCTTCAATCACAGAAGCCTGGAGCTGGACATGACCTCAATCCTGCCCTGGAAGAAGAGTAGCTAGCTAGCTCTACAAACAAGGTGGTCATTTGCTCAGTTTATAAGTATTTCCAGCACCAAACATTTGCATCGAACACAAACAAGGTTAAACTGTTAGTCGATGGAAAATATTTTAGCATACCCTCATTTAAAGTCTGTATATTTTGCTATTTTCAAGTTATCTATCTCCATGCTCATGAACAAAGTTTCACATGAAGCCCATTGGACCAAAACTAATACAAAGCTCATAGAAAGCAGACCAGAAGTGAGTCCAAATGCAATCCATTTTTTCTGAGTTGTAATCCTAGCTACTGAGAACCAGAACCAGCCCCATTCATGTGCATAACAGTTCCAAGGTTAGCTCACTGCCCTTGAAGTGGTTGCCATGAGCTGGCTCCTTTCTCAGCCAATGTGAGCTATAGATGTGAAAAAGTTCTGTGTCAGTCTCCATAACAGTGGACTTGGCAGAGTGGCAGGAAGCACAGGAAATACTTGAGGACCTCGGGCTCACGGACAACATGAGATCACGTGCCCGTGGGGAGTCAGTCCCTGACATCAGATACTTCCATCATTCCTATCATTGAGGCTTACAGAAGAACGGGATGCAGGACCTGTTCCCAATTCCTGGCCGTCTCTCTGAAGCTGTGTGACAAGGCATTCATTCTTGGTTATCTTTCTACTCAGAGAATATCTGCCACTACGTTTTTAAATATATTCACAGAAAACTGCTTTTCATTTCTTCCTTGCCCAACACACTCTAGTAGCCTAGGGACTGAAGAATGCTCTTTGTTCTAATACAATAGCAGGAGACAAATTGCCCAGTTCATTCTGAATAGTCTCGAGTATAAACTAATAAATAAATAAATAAACAGTAATAGCTCATCTCCTCTCCTCTTTGGAATAAGAATTCCTACTGCTGCAGAAATTCAATCACAATCTTCAGTCAGGCAATTTGTTCTCAGATAAATCAAAAACTATCTCACCACTTAAAAGAGTCACATAGGGCTAAATAATATTTCTTGAAAATAAAATGAATTTTTTTTTTCGAACACAAGCAATGCAGTCACCCGTAAAGCAAGATCCTGGCAAAAAAAAAAAAAAAGCACTCAGTCACTGCTGTCAAGTTTGGAGTTGAAAATTATTTTACTAACATATCATCTCTAAGAGAAATTCTCTATGTGACATTACATACTAGTGAATTGTTCTTCACATTTCCTACCAATTGCTTGCTATCTGCTCTGATCTAGTCTCTACAGAACAAAGAATCATTATAAAGCTTCAAAACATATGGAGCTAGAGAAATGGTTCTGAGGGCAAGAGTGCTCTCCACAAAAGCATGAGGGCCTGAGAGGGCCTGAGTTCAATCCCCTGCACCCATAGAAATAGTTGTACATGACCACAGACACCTGTCACACTAGTTCAAAGAGGAGCAAAAATCAGAGAGTTATTGGGGCTGGCCAGTCAGCTGGTCAACCAGCAGTGCAGCTCCAGACTCAGTGAGAGACTCTGTTGTAGAAATTCCCTGTGACAAACAGACAAAGCCGGTTCAGCAAGAGGAGAGTGGAGTTTGTTTATTGTTATTACGAATTTAGGAATTTACGCCATCGGGCCAAGCATAGATAAAGCATTTGGCCCCAAAACCCCTGTTACAAAGGGGTTTTATGGGGCACAGAGATATGTAAGTGACATTAGACATGTAAATTAACAAGCACAAGCAAGCGGATGCCTACATCTGGCAACTCACACATTTACAACGGGTTCCAGAGAAGTTCAGATAATCCTCCCCAGGTATTCTCCGGCCTCATCTTTTTCCTAACTTTCTTATCACAGTTAAAGCAATTGCTTCTTTGCTCTGGTAGTTTCTCACCTCATGCTATGTGACTGGCCATCTGCGGCCTGCAGAATGTAACAATGTGTGAGGAGGAGGACAGTAAGCTCTCGCTCATTTTGCTATAATAACTCCATCACAAAGAAACACACAGATGATCAATGAAGGAGGATATGTTAAACTCAGTGTATGTGCAAGTATGCATTCTACATGAGCGACACAGAGAAATGGAGACAAAATCAAGACAGAGGCAGAGCAGAGCATATACCTTTGCACTGGTGGATATGATTATGGGGTGAACAGACTAGAGTACTAGTCTGTGTCCAAGTTAGAAGAAATTCATTTAGAAGCATAAACCTGCTTTGCCAAAACTACTTCTAGAATTTTCACCATTTTAGCAGTGTGCTAGCTTTCCATCACAAATAAATGAGATAACCAATTTTAAAAAGCTTAATTTTGGCTCACAGTTCAGGAGGTTGCAATCCATAATCCTTTTGGCCTGTGGAGAGGCAGCCCTGTATAGAAAGAGTATGTGCCTAAGCAAACACATGGTGTGCCTCATTGCCAGAAAGCAAGAAACAGAAAGAAGAGGCCAGGGTCCCACCATTGCTTCCATGGGCATACCCCAGTAACCAAGGTCCCTTGAACAGGTTCCACCACCACCCCCAATAGCACCGCCTTGGGGATCAAGCTTTTGACATCTGTTCTTTTGAAGGACATGGAAAATCCAAACTAGAGCAGACAGATGCCCCTTTGCTCTGTATTCTCAGCATGGAATTCACACCTTCAATTGGGTGTTCCCAGTTCAGAGTCCCTTTGGTTCAAACCCTCCAGATAAGAAATGTCCATTTCTCTGTGAATACATGGGCACTGACTGGATATGTGAAGAGTCGTGTCTGGGTGACTAGGACTGTGGCTGCTTCATTAGATGCTGTTTTGGGCCCTCCCATATCTGCAGATGCCTCCAAAGGCTCAGGTTCTGATGGATGATGGTGCCGCTTCCATGATTCCAACCAGGCTTTCATTCTCACCTTCTCTGTGGGCTTGGCCATGAGCTGCCAGGTCAGTTGCAATATTCTGCCTGACTTCTAGCTTTCAAAACTTTTGTCAACATTGTCTCTTTGCGTCCTTTCTAAGCAATGTCTTCTTTTTTTCTTCTCTTTAGAGGAGCTTTGAGAGGAATGGAGAGGAAATACATGTGTTCAGTTTGCTGTGCTGACCTGGAAAAGTTGGCATATCACTTTCTTCACTGCTGTTGTTAGATTGCCTGTGGCACTTTGTTGTAGTGTTTCTATCATAACCAACGTTGAGCTAGGTTGGACTTCCCCACACACAAACCCCACTCTAAGCAGATCTGTGAAAATAATCCATTCACAGTTAGGGTGGTACAGACATGTTTAGTCCTATGTGTTTGGGGATATTTCATATTATCTAATTCCCAGTAAGTGTCTTACCAGTGGTGGCATAAGTTCTTCCATATAACAGCTTAGAGGACGTGAGTTTTATTTTTCTTTTAAGAGTGCTAACCCTTATAATTTTATCAGGTTAATCCAAATCTGAATCCTTCTAGAACTATATTTTCCCAGAACAAGCGAAGTAGCATAGGACTTTATCATTCCTACAACATTTCATGTCATAAGTTATGCAACTTCAGTTCTAAATAAGCTGCTATTATTTTTTCCATATTATACATGAAAAATTAGTAAGGTAGTTTAACATTACAGGCTTGTTTATTTGCCAATTCTTACAGTTCGGGTTTTGCTCTTCCTCTGGCCCAGTTTTTCTATCAACTCAATATATCTGAAAGTAAATCTTTGCTTATAAATGCTCATAAATAGTGGGCTCTCTGAATCCTAGCGGGTCATAAATTTTTTTGAAATCATTTCACATATAAATGCATGTTTGTCTTGGTATAGAATTCCATAATCAAAATTATTTTGTCTCATGACATGACAGCTTCTCCTTTCCTTCTAGCATCCAGTGTTGATGACAAGTCTTTTTTTGTTTTTGGTTTTTTTTTTCGAGGTAGGCTCTCGCTGTAGTCCAGGCTGACCTGGAATTCACTCTGTAGTCTCAGGGTGCCCTTGAACTCACGGCAATTCTCCTACCTCTGCCTCCCGAATGCTGGGATTAAAGGCATGCGCCACCTCGCCCGGCACAAGTCTTTTTTAAAACTGGTTTTGGGGTAACTTCCCTCAATGGAAGTTCTCAGGGTTCTCATAGTGAGTACATGTAAATGAATCTACATATGGACCTGTTACAAAATTCATCCTGTTTAATAGCTGAGAAGATGTGCCATTTTTCAGCCTGGAGAAGTTTTCTCCTCTTATTTTTTAACTCTCTTGTCACTCTATTAGTTATCTCCTGCTACCTAACAAGACACCCCATCCTGTCATGGCTAAAACAGCACTGTTTACTTGTCTGATCATGTGGGTTATCTGGGTGATCCTCTGGGTTAGCTGGGTGAGTCTTCTGATTCTGTTGCCTGGAGTCACTCATATAATTACTTTCAGCTGACAAGTGAGCTGAGGTGAGCCCACCTAGAACAGCCACATAGCCCCCCACGTAGCTCTTTGTAAAAGCCTCAGAACGGTACTCACAGGGAATGGGAGTCAGCTTTGCATCATTGTGTCAAACACCTGAGGTGATCATCATAAAAGAAGAGGCTTATTTTAGCTCATAGCTTGAGAGGTTTCAGCCCACTGCCATTTGGATCATAGCTTTTTAACTGTGGTTGGAAGCATGGAGTGAGCTAGACTATTCATTCTATAAGGGCCAGAAAAGAAAGGGCAAAGAGGCTGTGTTCTCAGTATCTCCTCCATGGGAACTCCCCACAATGAATTCACTTTCTTCTAGGCTTCATTTCCTAAAGGTTCTGTTAAGTCACCTCCCAATTATACCACGAGCTGGAGCAAAGACTTCAAAACATGGGCCTTTGAGGAACATTCTACATACAAACTCTAGCAGAGGACAAAAAAATAAAATTTGAAGGGTTCCTGATCTATCCTTGGAAGTCACATAGTACCTCCAACACTTTCTATTGTTCAAATCAAGCCACAAGACAACAGAGATTCAGGTTTGGGAGAACAGACGCCAGGACTTCTCACAGGAGAAGCTGCAAAGAACACATACATGCAATCTGTTACAGATGCTCCTTGAAAACGCTTTGTGAACAAGTGTTAGAATCTGTGATTCATTCCCATGTCTCTGAAATCATTCTCTAACTGAACTAGAAATGGATACTTAATATTCCTGCCATTTAGTACACTATCAGAGATGAACTGAAATTGCCTGCATTTATAACCACTCCTATTGAGCAGACTGACTAGCACAGAGCTTCTAGAAAAGTTCAACAGCAGGAAATGGGAGGGTGGATGGATGGCGGTAACCTGTAGGGTATTAAATATTTCAAAATATACAAGGAATCATGGAACAAACCTCAATTTCTGATACCTGCCAGACCAGTGATTCTGGGCAGGTGTTGTTGTGGAACTTGACAATGAAGAACCCCTTCCCTCTTTTTAGGGACATCAGCATCCTTCTTTGTGTAGCCACTGCATACTTGTTTCTTTTTTCAAAAAATTACATCTTCTTACAGAGTCATAGGTATTGTTGTAGTCAGCCACACGCCCCTGGGATGAATCTTCAAACCAGGCACAATTTGGGGGAGGAAAGTATTTATTGAAACTACAGATTGAGGGGAAGTTCCGTAACAGCAAAAGAGGCTGGCCCTCTTTCACAGGTTGGAGCAGAGAGAAAAACCCATCACCTACACCATACACACAGAACAGGGAACAGGCAGGGGCCAAGGAGAGAATCTCTTCCCCTTTATATAACCTTAGGGTGGGGGTCTAACAACCCTTCCCAGACTTAATGGCTTCCTGGGTCTCTGGAATTTCCTTCCTGCACGGCCTACACAGGAAAGGATGTTTACTTCCAGCTTCTTTGAGCTTCTTTACATCCTGCCCCTTGCTGAGAGGCTGCCTTCCTGTAAACATCCTCAGAGACCCACCCAAAATAATTTAAAAGATACAAGTTGACAACAAAACCTAAGCATCATAAGTATCTTTTAGTCAACTGCATTGCTTTTGAAACAACCACAAACCTTTCAAATATATAAAAAATATTTTCTACAATGTATCTAATTATTGACAATAAAGATATTAAAAAATACTTTTCTGATTGACGTGAACTTTCTTCTGAATCTTCCTTTTCATTCCATGTGTGTGAATTACTAGTAGAATAAGATAATTTCAAAATTGTATGGCAGAAGGAGCAAAGTATTGGTGGAAAGAGCTGCTCAGACTTCCAGAACAAGATGTCCTCTGGCATGAGTCCCAAGACAATTCTTCTTTGTCTAATGTAGCCTAAAGAAGTCAAACGGTCGGGCATCCATGATTACCCAGCTTCTAATTATTATGTCCTTGGGCTCACTTTCATGTCTCATGTAATGATTAGCATATGAGAGTTGTTTACTACTTAAAAAGCATGGATAAGATGTGTGTTGATATGTCATTCCTTCATCAGAGCTACCATAATTTGAAAACCTGATGGGCAAGAAAACTTCTAAGGTTCAATGTATGTATATCACTCTAATCATTTTATCAGTCATTTCCTTGACAAATAGTTGTTGGATATTTACAAAGTGACAGTTATTGTCCTGGGTTATGGAGTTGCAACAAAGACTGAATAGACACGTCTATATCGACAGTGCCTGTAGTTGTTTGATCCAGGCGATCCCATAAATTTAGGTGTTCTGAATGCTTGATAAGCAGCTGACAGTAATTTGGATATTGGGACCTTGTTGGAGGTATGTTGTTGGGGGCAGGTTTATGGGTGTTAAAGCCAGCTTCCCCTTGCCAGTGTTTGGCACACTCTCCTGCTGCTGTTGTCTATCTTATATTAGTCAGGAGGTGATGTCCAGCCTCTGCTCATGCCATTGTTTTTCCTGCCATTATGGAACTTTTCCTCAAGTCTGTAAGCCAAAATAAACTCTTTCTGCCACAAGCTGTTTTTGGTTGTGTTCTTTCTGCCAGCAATGAGAAGCTGACTGCCACAGTGCCTATTCTAGTGAAAGAGGCACTGAATGAAAGAAGGAATAAATGAGTGAGCAAATGAATGAATGAATATAATTGTATGATATTCAGTGGACAAGTACCATGAAGAAAAATAAAACAAGCTGAGGAAACAGGCTATGACAGGGGTGGCTGTATTAGACAGTGAGGTACTATGAGGAGTTCACAGATGGACAGAGCATTGAATGAAGTGAATGAGTAACCTGGCCTGTGTCTCCTCACCCCAAGGATACAGATGTGACTCAGATAGTCAAGGACAATGGTGAAATAGCCAGGGTCCTCATATTGGTTAGATTAGGCTGCAGCACAAAATGTAATAGGCTTTGTTATCAATAGAAATTTAATTTTGAGGCTAGAGAGATGGTTCAGCAGTTAAAGCAATTGCCTTCAAAGCCTAGCAAGCTGAGTTCAATTCCCCAGTACCCACATAAAGCCAGATGCACAGAGTGGTGCTTACATCTGGAGTTCATTTGCAGCAGCTGGATGCTGGCCCATTCTCTCTCTCTCTCTCTCTCTCTCTCTCTCTCTCTCTCTCTCTCTCTCTCTCTCTCTCTCTCTCTCTCTCTCTCTCTCCTTGCAAATGAATAAAAATATTTTTCCTTTTTTCATTTATTTTTTTGATGAGTTGATGAATTATACACTTTGCATGTATAATTCATGTGTTGGTACCACCATTTCCCTCTTCCCTGGCCCCCTTTCACTGAGGGCCCTCTTCAGTGGGATTGCTGGAATGTTCCATGGAATGGAGGGCTAGGAGTTGTGCGAGCAGCAGTCAGGGGAGGGGGAAGCATTGCCTCTGGATATTTCCCTCCACCATGGCTCTTACAGTCTTTCCATCCCCACTTCCAAAAAGTTCCCTGAGCCATGGTGAATGAGTTTTTTTAATATTTTTAAATTAATTTTTCAAGGACAAATTATGATCAATGTACTTAAAGGAAATATAGATCACTATAAATAAATGTAACATGTAATAAAAGAAATGTTACTAAGCAGCAGTTTGGAATGATCCACTCCAGGGACTTGTCACACACACATATACACATATACCCACATACATATACACACATACACACATATGTACATACATATAAACACATATACACATATAAACACACATACACGCATACATATACACACATGCATATGCACACAAAAACATATACACATATACACACATATACACATACATACATATACACAGACACATACACACATACATATAGACATAAATAAATAAAACTAGAAGCACTAGTTCTTTCATTCATGAGAACAAACACCTGGAGCTCAGTAGCTGCCTAACTCTTTAGCATCTCCATGTATTTGACTTCTCTGCTGAAGACATGATTTACACTTTTGACCATGCCTGTATTTGAATACTCAGTAATTAGCAACAGAGCATAAGCAAGGACCTTGGATCCTCTCACTCCTCCGCTGCATCACATGCCAGTCTTGATGGCAGGGCTGGAATTCTTATTCTCATTACAAACTCACCAGAGACCATAACAGTCTACCATAACAGGTATCCTTCTCATCCCTGTCTCCAAAGAAGTCCCTTCAAGGACACCAAACCAGCCAAGCCAAGACCCTCTCACATCTGGTAAGACAGAGGTAGCTCATCTCATCATGTGTGTTGACTCAGGGTGACCTTGAACATCTTCCCCATACTTATCCCTAATGGTATGGATGAAATGTCTATAAGCTTCTCTCCCTCTGCCTTCTTTCCACATGATTGCCCTGCCACTGTGTGGGGCTCAGATGTCAAAACAACAGCAAGATGGCAGCCTGTCAAGTATGGCCCTGAGTCTGGGCTCATTGCAACACCAGATGCTCACAGTCACCAGGGAAATCACTATGACAACAGCTGAATATCAAGTTCAAGGTCAAAATGAATTCTCAGCAAAAGCAGAATTTCTCAGCAGCTGTTTAAATAATTTATAACAGCAGGATGTGTCTGCTAGAAAAGTAAGACATAAGATTTCATGCAAGGGACTCTTTCGGACTGTGTCATAGAGGTAAGACGAATGGATACCTCTGTGCGGAAGGAAGTGTGATTGAGTGGTGACGTTCTTGTCAAAGGCCCTGTGTTCTATTCTGACCTTGTTCATCCTCTGCCACTGACTCACACAGAAGGCTTTGATAGGTAAGAAAGCTACCAACAACCTTATTCCTCATTTGCCAGCAGGGTAGGACTTTTATGTCCAAGAAAAGAAAATTCTAAGAAAGACATTTGGTAATGATAGTAACAATTTTCTCTTTCTGAAAATCAGACTCCTAATGTAGTGAAATCTCTGTTCAAAACTTTGTCCTCAGATCTCAGGCTGGCAGCCTACTTCCACCTCAGCAAGCTGACTCATGCTGGAGACCAGAGGCATGTGTTTCATTAGGTGCTGTAGACAAGATTAGTTATGCTGAGGCCTGAGGGGATGCAGAAATCTACACCGTAGGACATTCACATGGCTTAAAACACACACACACACAATTAAAGAATCATCAATTCCTGCATGCAAATAAAAGCATCCTAATTCCAACCAGTTTTCACTTACATATCAACTCTTACAACATAACTATCAGAGAATAAAGCCACTGATGAAATGTCTGTTCTCAAAAGTCATTGGACTTTATCAACATTTTCAATCAAAATGTCCAAAGAAAATGTAACATTGGATCATTTTTTTTTCATTTGATCTACTCTATTTTTGACAAAAGTAGAAGCTTATCACATAACTATGGAATTTTTTAATTCAGGTTCCATACATATGTAAATAAAAATCACCCAAGGTTTTACAACACAGAGATCCTATCTTCTTGTGAGGGTTTTTCTTCAGAATCCTTTGCATATAGTTTAGATTTTACTTGATATATATTGGGATATGCTAGTTTTTACTCAATAATATGATATTAAGAATGTTATTTTGTTTAATAGCTAGACTATATTTTGATTTATTCATCCTTATCTTTTGAACACTGAGGATATTTCCAGTGCTTTGATATTCAAGTTCTGTGCAGGGCTTCCTTTTGAAACAATGTTTAAATGCAATTATTTTCTTCAGGGAGGTCAAGAAGAAGGAATGAAAATTTAAATTTCTTTAACTTTTTAATAGCTCTACATACTTCTTACTAAATTTCGTATTTAAAAAGACATGATCATTAAGTCTTCATTTTTTCTCATTTTCCAAACTCTTTTCCCACCTCTTCTGCCCTTCAAAAAAACAATGTTTCATTATTTTAAACTCCAAAATGACTGAAGAGGTTGGGTGTTTTCACATTTTCCACTTGTGTGTCTTCCAGGAACTGTGTGCAATTGTGTCTTCACCGTAAACTCATCAGTGTTTACTGTTCCATCATTATAGGCTCAGGTTAGGTTGAACAATCTCATTAGACCTGTCTCTAGAAGTTTCTCTGCATTTTTAGATACTCCTAATGAATGTATCCAGGTGACCATATAATTTTATCTGTTTTTTTAAGTCCATTTAAGATTTCATTGGACTTTCATTAAACCAACAAATTCCTTAAAATTTTGCCAAGAAAAATTTCCATTTACTTAAGTTTGATTTTATATCCCAGTGTAAAATGTAGTGGTTTCTTCATGCCAAACTCTTTTTAATGTTCATTTCTTTGTGCATGTCACATGTCAAAGTCTATTGTCACTGGAATGCTTTCAGTTCTTTCTCTCTAGATAGTTATTGGCAGTGTTTTGGGAAGCAGTTGATGTTTAAGTGCATATGTTATAACAAAAGGGTAATCATTAAAATAAAATTTTGGATTTATTTTCTTGGGCTTTCCAGATACAATCATATTGTCTGTAAATGTAACTATCTTGTCATATCCAGTACTTATGTGTTATTTATATGCTACATTGTTGCAAACTATAATTGTAACAGTGAAATAGAACTTCATGACTGAATACAATCTCAAGAATGGTTGTTACTACCCACATCTGTGGAACATTTTTTCCAGTGCTCTCTTCTACAATTTGGTACAGATGCCATGGATTTCTATGCAACGCCAGCCAGATCTGGATAGCCTAGTTCAAGAGGTAGAACCATGTTCAAAAAACTGTCTAGGGTTTGGGATGCTTTATCACATAAGACTGCTTCTGGTACAAGCACGAGGGTCTGGGAGGACCAGAGTTCAATCCCTGGCACCCATTTTAAAAGCCAGGTGTAGGCACACATGCCTGTAACCCCAGTCCTGTGGGAGCAAAGAAAGGATAATTGCTAGGATTCACTAGTCATCCAGTCTGGCCAAAAAACAATGGTGGCTCTGGCCTCAGGGAGAGATACTGTCTCAAGCAAACACCATGTAGGAGTAATAGAGACAGATACCAATGTCTGGCATTCCCATACACGTGCACACACATGCATCCACCACATACACACACACAGCACAGCACACAGATTACACACACATAGACATGGCAAAAATAAAATAAGATCTAAATGTAAATTTTTTTTAAAAAGTCTTCAATGGGTTTAAAGCCCTTGAGCCCACATCAGATGATTATGAACACCTGAGGAAATTGCAGATGTTTATTCTGGAGACTCACTGGAACACATTAAAACAATTTCATAAAAACAAAGGGTAGGGCCAGGCATATTGGTACATGCCTTTAATTCTAGCCCTTTGGAGACAGAGGTAGAAGGATCACTATACCAGTCTGGGATCACAGAATGAGTTCCAGGTCATCCTGAGCTAGAGTGAGACCATACCTTGAAAAAAAAAAAAAACAAAGGCTAGGCAGGCTACAAAATGTTCCCAAAAGAGCATCTAAAATCAAGCCATAGGGAGACCAAATTTTGATCAATATAAATGATTTTAAATTTTAAAAAAAGGAGTAACAGAACTGTGGACATAACTCAGTTGGTAGAGTGCTTGCTTAGCCTGTGTGAGGCCTGGTTTTGACCCCCTACAATATATAAACTAGGCATGATTGTATATGACCATGGTTCAAACACTCAAGAAGTGGAGACAGGAAGACCATGGTCCATTTCTGTACTCTCCAAGTTGTCTGGCATGTGATGTGATGTAATGTAATGTAATTTCACAGAAATTCATTTAAATGTTAAAAATAGCACATAAAAAGCCTTGTAATTTTCATAGACTGACTTTTTAACACATATATCCTAAAATTCAAGCATAATATGTTTGTGTGGAAAAAAACAGGAATAAATAACATTTTGTCTATTCACTCCTATCAACAGCCCATATATTAGGATGGGCATAAAATGTCAATATTCATAGAAAATAGAAGAAAGCAGGTGGGCAGAAAAATTGTATCTATGGAAAGTTTGATAATCAATTCTCCCCTATTAAAGAGACTGTGTTTAAACTTTAATTGAACTTCCAATGCTGTTGTCAGAGCATATGCCATTTAAGATTGTACTTTCCCTAACAAAAGAAACCTCTTCAGGAGGTAGGTAATAAAAGCTGGCACTGTAGCACATCTATCTCATTCAATATTAATGTTCACCCTGTATCTTCTCACATCCCCAAAATATCCTTTTGAAACCTTTGCCCAAGAAAACATCCTTAAACCTATTCTCATTCCAAACTCAAGAGAGATCATAACTGTCTACCATACAAGGTACCCTTCCCAAGCTTCTGTAATAAAAGCTGCTGGGAAGAAATTGCATGGGATTCTTTCTTTGCATAGTTTGGAGGATCTATGTAAAACTACAAGATCATATTTAAATAATAACCCTGCAATTCATAGCTCCTTGTCATTAGCATCATCCTTCCTTCATCAATAGGTATAAAAATTAGTAATTCCCCCCTCCTTATAAAAGTACAGAACTTGGCATATTTTATAGAGCAAAGTGTACGTCGTGTGTCAGTTTTGATGTACGTATGGCAGTTGGAGAGCCTGTGAAACATTTGATCTCAGAGCAACAGCAGAGGAAAGACAATGTCTCTTGGGCATTCATGGTGGAAACGTGATGCTCTCTGCTCTTTCCTGGAAAGTTCGGGAATATTCTTTCTCTTCAGACACAAAGCAATCTTCTAGGACTGTTGATTGATATGAATAGGAAAGTACTGTTCTGAAAAACAAAACCCAAGATAAATAAGTGATGGCGATCCTTCATCTCCCTGGAAAGCCTAACCCCCGCATTATGAAAGGAGGCGCAGGGAAATACGACCACCATTGTTCAGGAGTGGCATATATTGTTTATGGGAAGGAGGAATAGCTCACCCATTTGACTCAAAAGCAAAAGGTTGTTCTGTCTTTCTTTCCCAGGGCAATGGAAGCTAACATCCATCTCCTTCGGGTTATCCAGGAACTGAGGGCAGAGATCTACAAACTGGAAAGAGAGAATCATGCCCTGTGCATGAAGCTGGCATCAATGAATCAGACAGCTCCTGGCCGCAGGGAGCAATCAGATGAAAGGAACGAAGCAATGCATGGACCCTCTCCAGCAGCCCTTCACAAAGCTACAACAGCTGCACAGGAACACCAAGGTACTGGGCCTGTCCTTGAAACTATGTCCCAAATGGTAGGTTTATTGGGACAATCAGATAACTGCATCATTTGATATTAATAGTGAGGAGTTCCATCCTCTGCATCTAATAGACTAACTTTGAATCCTTAGACAAAAACAAATGTATTTAGCATCTTGGAGCCACATATTTTAACAACAATAAAATGAAATAAAAAGTCCTTTTTAGGAAAGTGGATGGAACTGGAGGTTAGTGTGTTAAGTGAAATAAGCCAGACTCATAAAAACAAATAGAGCATGTTTTCTGTAATATGCGGAATCTAGATGTGAAATATATATATATATATATATATGACATGAAAGTAGAAAGGAGACTATTTGGGAAGAGGAAGATGATCACTCTGTAGCCCAAGAAGGGATAATGGAGGGGTGTTGAGTATGATGGAAGTGCATGATATTCAGGTATAAAATGTCATAAGACATTGCAGTTGCCTAAGAGATAAGGCATCTGCATCTGAAGCCCATTGTTTTGTTCAGTGAATATACACTTTTTAAAGAATCAACAACAAAATCAGTAGACTGGACCAGATGTCTTTCAAGACCTCATCCAATAATAAAATTCTTTGATGTTATAAATTTAAATAGTGATATATGCCCATTCTCTTCAGCTGTGATACAGGGAAAATGACAGACCTTATATCAGAGGTTTCTGAGAGGATTAAATAAAATGTTGCAAGTGAGATCAACTTGAACTTTTCAGCAGTGGTTGTCAGGACCACTGGATATGTTAGAAAAACAGTATTAACTTGACGTGAGCACAAGATTTTATGAAGAGTTTTAATAATACATTGCTATTTAATAATACATCACAGAAATTTACAAGATTAGAAATTTTGGAGAACATCTCATAGAAATCCCTTTATTTTACAGATAAGAACAAAAAAAATCCAATAAGAACTAAGCAAGCAATTTATCTCATCCTTTTTTGAAAAGAGTAGAGTTCAAAACTTCTCTTTGAGAGAGAATGGCATAAAATCAGAAGTATGTGTGTCACTTAAGAAAGAGAACAACTAAAAAAATCACTTGAAACTGAAAGTTCTTCCATTTGTTCTATAATGTGTAGAGAGAGAAAATGAGACTTTTGTGAGTGAAGAATTTGGCTTCCTCTTGAAGCCCCTAAGGACAAGAACAGGGCTCCAGCATCCAGGCACATGTGCTGGTTGCTAAAACATGCCTTATGATACCAATAGAGTACCTTCTCAGAATGAACCCTTGTTATATAAACACTGGTGGAAACATCTGTATTGCATAAGTATTTGGTAGATATAAAATCTAGCCAGATGCTTGCCAGTAGAGCCTAATGAGCCAGGTTCCATTCCCCAGGACCCCATGGAAAGCCGGATGCACAAAGTGGTGCATGTATCTGGAGTTTGTTTGCAGTGGCTGGAGCCCTGGAGTGAGTGCTTTATTTGTCTCCTCCCTCTCTGAGCAGGGAGGCAGCATCTCTTGATATTCTCCTCCACCATGGCTCTTACAATCTTTCTGCCCCCTCTTCCGCTCAGTTCCCTGAGTCATGGTGGGTGAGTATTAAGGCTGCTTTTTTTGTTGAGGTCTCATTGGCCTCTGTACTTCTGCTTTAGATTGTGTTGGAAAGAGTTGGTGTCTGTCTCGCTGACTTATCCTGGGTTGACTGATTAGCTGCAGTGACAGATCTCTTGCTATCCCGTCACGCTCTCAAGGGTTTCACCAACTCCACCAATGAGCTACAGGCAGAGGGCTGACATCCTGGCATAGCTTTATTTATACTTCCATGCCCATTAGTAGTAAAAGTATGGAAAGAAATAGTGAGGATTCAAAAGGCCTGTAGAGGTCAAGTGACAAGGTCACAGTAAGGACAGTGTTAGAGATGGAACTCTGACTAACCAAGAACTCCTAAAGTAAATCTCTTTGAGTCAATGTTCTTGGTTTTACAAGGAACAGAAAGGGAGTGTATTGGAAGACCATTAAGACAAAAACTAGAAGGAATGAAAATCATAAATCTCCTATCACTCAAGAGATGAGGTGTTCATACAAGACACCTTAGTTTCCTTCCGTGTGTCTCCTCTGCTCTCATATCTGTCACTGCTTCTCAATGACTGTCCCAATGAAAGCCAAGACACACAGCCATGGGGCAGTTAGCAGTTACCTGTCGGACTGCTCTGGCCATTCAGGAGTTCTTCTAGAGCTGAGGGTGAGGGTGTCACCAAAGTTGGCATCTATAGAAGTTCTATGTTGTTCCTCAATTGTCACTTGTTTACTTTTTAAATTTTTATTTATTAACATTCAAAGAATTGGATTTCATTATGGTATTTTCAAACAATTTTGTTTGTTTTTGTTCTCCCAGCTACCCTTCGACCCTAACTTAACCTTTTTTCTGCTTTGATACGTGTCTCCTTTGGTCCTCTCTCCCCTGGTCATCACCTCCTGTTCCCCCTTCTCATGGTCACTAGGGAAAGGGTAACTGTTGTTAACTGGTAGTAGAAGCATAAACTGGTACAGCAATTATGGAAATCGGTGTGGAAGTATTTCCAAAAGATAAACCTAGGCATAGACCCAAAGGACTCTACATTTTACCATGGAAATACTTGCATAACCATGTTCATTACTGTTCTATTCGAAATGACTGGGGAAAAAGTCAACTTAAATACCCTTCATCTGATAATGGATGATGAAAATGTGCTACACAATGGAGTCTTACTCAGCTGTAAAGAAAAAATTAAGTTATGGAATTTGTAGGAGAATATATAAAATTAGAAAGAGTTTTATTGAGATAACCCAAATCCAGAAAGACAAAAAATGCATGTTCTCTGTCATATGTGGATCCTGACCTTCCTGACCTTTATGTTTGTATGATGTGCATTACAGTGTGTGACACGGAGTATGGACCATGATTCAAGGCAGGATTCCATGAGAGGGAACAAGAGGTGCCATTCGGAATTTAAGGCCTTGTTTTATCATCTATTTATGTCTCTGTGTCTATGTTCCTTTTATTTTTAAAAAAGTATTTATTATTTTAATTGCTTATATTTATGGAATACAGTGATGACTCCATATATATATATATATATATATATATATATATATATATATATAGCATCAAACTATCAAATCAGGATAGTATTTTCATCTTCTGAAATATGTAAATTTTTGACTAACACAAAATAATTGTACATACTCATGGGCATAGTGTGATATTTCAAGTCATGTCTATTACATGTACTCATCAAATTAGAGCAATTAACTGTTTTACCTCTTTTTCACTACTTTGCATTTGGAACCTTCAAACCTTCAGAATCTTCTACTTCAGGTTAAAATATATAGTAGCCTATCATATATATATATATGTATATATGAACTACTAGCCTAAAATATATATTATATATATTGTTATATTATATTATATATTCTATGTTCTCAGAAGAGTCTTTTTGTCTTTTTTAATATTCTTTTTTCTTTCTTTCTTTCTTTTTGAGGTAGGGTCTTGCTTTAGTCCTGGCAGACCTGGAATTCACTATGTAGTCTCAGGGTGGCCTCGAACTCACAGTGATCCTCCTACCTCTGCCTCTCAAGTGTTAAGATTAAAGGTGTGTGCCACCACATCCGGATAGAAGAGTCTTTTTAACAACACAATAAAATAACCTCCAGACCTCCTCCTAAGTCTCTATCTTTTGCCCAACTTACTTTTTTCTTCTTAGAATGTACTATTATCATAATTATTTCATATATTGCTTGTTTATAGTGTGTAAATTTGTAGACTTGCAGGCAAAAACTTCGTCCTGATCACTCCCACATCCACATCTCTTGAAGAAGTATCTGACACATGGTTGTGTTCAATTAAACTCATTATACTGATCAATGAACAGATGATATCCCCTAGCCAAGGAAAAAATCAAAAATAATGGTTTCACTCAGTAATGGTCAACATAATTTTTCATTTGTGAGTGTCATGAAGCCTAGAATGTTTTTAACTTGCATTTTGTGTCTCCTCCTCTACAGATAATGTCATGATTGTTAGACACTACTCCATTTCTCCATCAGTTCACTCATTTGCTACAAATGACCCCTGGAAAGCTGGGAACAGAGATCCACATAGTGGAATTCTAGAAGCTCCAGGAACAGTTACATCACTGGCATGTTCTTCAACTAAAAAACAAAACAATGAAGAAACGATATTGGCAGCAGGTTCTTTCTGCAGTAATCATTCCAGCCAAACAGCTTCCCCAGCGCATGATCTTGGTTGCAGGTAATACTTCCTGAGCCTCTGGTTAGCTTAGAAACATGCTGAAAGTCACAGACACAGTCAGTCCCTGGATCAGCAAGGATACACCCAGGGGAGGAAATAAAGAGTACATTAGGCCAAAATGATTTCCATCTCATTAATGTCCATTTTGGTAATTTAAAGAAATGAATTTACCTGAGGTCAAATAGCACCTTCCAATAGAGAAAACACTAATAAGCGTACTCTGAGCTGAGCACCAATAATAAAGACTCAGAATGACATAAATTCTCAATGAAAGAGACACACAAACAAAATGATCACTCAATGGTGCGTCTCAGGGAGAAGGCATAGTCAATTTGGGAGAGAGAGAGAGAGAGAGAGAGAGAGAGAGAGAGAGAGAGAGAGAGAGAGAGAGAGAGAGAAAGGTTCCTGTGGAGGACAATGCCACCAAGGGCTTTGGGGAAGATTTGTGACAAGGCCTCCTTAAGCATAATCCAAAAAGGCCATGAAACACAGAGAAACAAAGCTGTCTTCAAGACACAAGACTCAGTATTTGGGGAGTGTTATGGTTTGAATATGAGGTGTCCCCCATGTTGCATGCTTGAGCCCCAGCTGGTGACACTGCTTTGGGAGGTTGGGAAACTATTTTGGAGCCTGGATGGAGGAAGAAGGTGACTGAGGGTGGGACCCTTGGTGTGTATTATCTTCAGCTCCTGCCTGGAAGCGTATGGGTTCCTGTCTCATGTGATGTGACCATCTGTCCTAGGCAGTGCGTGTTCTGTCTACTCCAGCACACGGGGCCAAATGACTATGGTTGAACCTTCTGAAACTGTAGGTCAAATTTAAGTATTCCTCCCTTCAGTTGTTTCTGTCAGCTACAAAAGGAAAGAAACATGTGGCTAGGAACATCCAGAGAATTAGAGAAAGTTAGGAAAGCACGTGACAGATAAGCCTGGGGTCTCCAAGAGAAAGAATAGCCAGGGGTCCCTTTTGGGGTAGATTCAAGGCCTTCTCAGAGTTAGACTGTCTAATATGTAACATGATTCAACTGCCCTGCTGTACCAGGGCATAGCTTCCTCTATGCCAGGCCTTGCTCAGACCTTCCAGTCCTCTGACCCTGGTAACAGCTCCACACATCTGTCTTACATGAGCTAAGCAGAGAAATGGAGAAAAGGGGGGTCAGACTTTGTGAGAAGCAGATCACTGTTAAGAAAAAGTGGGAAATTGGATCGTTGAAAGAATACATGAGTCATCTCATTCAATGATGGCAGGAAATCCAATCACCAAATGACCACAGGCCTGCAGAAATTCTCCTAAGGATTGGAAAGAGCACAGGCTTCCCACAGGATGTGGGAGGCAGAGGCTGAGCCACTTTGATTTAGATTTCAAAGCACAGAATGAAAAGTGTCGAAAGTTCCATTATAGGAGAAAAGGTATAACGTGAATCATAAAGGATGGCTGGATTTAGTCAGACAAAGCAAAATGAAAAAGTCGCACCAAGTAGGGCAAAAAAGGCATAATGACAAAGACATCATGAGTTTGGAAGAAACTTTAAGCAGTGAAGAGAATGAGGATGGAGAAGTGAACAGGGTCCATCATAAAAGGCCTTTCAGGCAATGCTAGGAGCACCTGTTTTTCTCTGCCATTCTTGGAAGTCTAGTTTAAAAGTACCTTGAATTTATTCAAGATACTGAAATATTCAGCAATGTTACAAACATCAGGATATCCATCTGTAAGTGTGTGTGTGTGTGTGTGTGTGTGTGTGTGTGTGTGTGTGTGTGTGTGATGTGATGTGTTTGTAAGGGCACATGCCTGTGGAGGTCAAAGAACAATCCCAAGATATTGGTCTTCACCTTTCACCTTGTTTTTTTTTTTCTTTTTTTCATTTTTTTTCTTTATTGTCCATAATGAGTTACATTGTTTAGTGGGCCAACCATGAGTTGTTATCCCCAATTCCCCATTGCCCCCCTCTTTCACCTTGTTTGAGACAGGGTCTGTCTTGCTGTTTGCCAATGGTAACACGAGACTCTCTAGCCTGTGATTCCCCTGACTCTGCCTCCATTGGCATATGTGTATTTTGGGATTAGAGAATATGTGCTCTTTGCATAGCGTCCAGCTTTACACGGGTTCTGGAATCTGAACTCAAGTCATCAGGTTTGTGCAGTAAATGCTTCAACCACTGAGCCATCACCCCAATCCTCATCAATGAGAATTTTTGTCAAGGAAAATCTGATTTGTCCTTCCTCCTATACCCCACAGGGTCAAATGTCATCGTGTATGTATATACAACATATACATATATACTTTAGTACTTTTTTATAATTTAGTACTTTTATAAAGCTAATTTTAATATGTATTGTAAAATTTTAAAGTATGCAATTTTTAAAGTATGAAATATTGCAATATAAAAAATAAGGGGAAATGAAGGAAAATCCTCCATAATTCCCTTGATGGATGCCTTTGGTCTATACATTTTGAAATTAAACAGTGCATATATGATGATATCTTATATTTTGTACTTAATGAGATCTACAGCGGTGACTGGGAATTACAGCACTATTAGTTTTCCCATTTCAATTTAGATTATTTCCTAAGGTAGCTTGGGAACCCAGCCAGTGTTTATACAGTATTATTTTTCTGAGCAAAACGTTTTCCAACTTATAAGCTTCCAACTAATAAGCCATGTAAAGCACAATCCATTTTGAATTTAAAAGTTAGTTAAATTAGAAGTATTGAGCCAACTGCAGGGCTGTGTTAAAGGAAGAAAGTCCATATAAACTCAAATGAACATCTACTTTGGCATAAAACCCATGAGCCACAAAGAACTCTTTAGTAGAAATTAAGCACACATATTTTGGGTTGTAGCCCTTTTTAATTGTGTCTTTTGCGCTTTCAGGAATCAACAATAAAATGACATGTCAGTGCTTTATTCCTCTGATTGGGAACTTCATCTACCTTCTAATAACGTGGAAAGAGTTCTACAAAGATGAGTGGATGGCTGGAGACATTGCTCAGCAGTTAACATGCTTGCAAGCCTGACGACCTGGGTTCAACCCTCAATACCTACATAAAGCCAGATGTACAAAGTGTTGCATGCATCTGGAGTTTGTTTGCAGTGGCTAGAGGCCCTGGTGTGCCCATTCTCTCTTCTCTCTCTCTCTCTCTCTCTCTCTCTCTCTCTCTCTCTCTCTCTCTCTCTCTCTCATTTCTGTCTCCCTCTATCTCTCTTATCTCTCATCTCTTCTCTCTTTCTGCTTGCAAATAAATAAATAAAAATATTTTTAAAAAGATAGAGACTCAATTTTGTTGTTTTATAAAATTTTATTTGTTTGTTTGTTTGTTTGTTTATTTATTTATTTATTTATTTATTTATTTATTTATTTATTTATTTATTTATTTGAGAGAAGAGAGATAGAGGGAGAAAGAATGGGAATCCCAGGCTTCCAGTCACTGCAAACAGCAGATGCACATTCCGCTTTATGCATCTGGCTTTATGTAGGTCCTGGGAAATTCAACCAAGGTGGTTAGGCTTTGCTGGCAAGGACCTTAACCACTGAGCAATCTCTCCAGCCCAAGACCCAATTTTTTAATTGTTGACATCTTTTTATCCTTAATTAGATATATTGTATAAGAAAATCTTAAGATGGTACCCCCATTTCCCTCCTCCCTGTCCCCAACCCCCTGGGGGCCCTGCTCAGTGGGCATACTGTATCAGTCCATGGTGTAGGGGGTTATGATTAGCACAAGAGGTAGCCAGGTTCCCCCTTTTGTGTGTTGTTACTGAGGGGGGCCATGTCTCTGGACATTCTCCTCCACCATGGCTCTTACAATCTTTCCACCCCCACTTCTACTCAGTTCCCTGAGTCGTGGTGGGTGAGTTTTAAGATTGCTTTATTGCTGAGATCTTAAGTGCCAAGACCCAATTTTTGTAGCTGGACTTTGAGTCGTATCAGACACTATACCTAAATTGCTGGTGACATTTTCTATTTGAACCATAAAAGGTTTTCTTCCAGAATAATGTCCATGTCAAAGTTTCTAAGAAATCAAAGCTTTCCAAAAACTAGAAATCAGGTTTCAATTTTTCTTTGAACTTTACATATAAATCCCATTTTCCTTTCTATACTTAAGGGACAAATAATGTCAAAGTATTAACAAGATTAAGAAAAAGGGTCCAGGTAGACAGTTATAAACAAACGTAGCAGTATTGTTTCATTTTTACTAATTGAAAAAACTGGATTTTTCCAGATCAGTGTGGTTAAGAAGGCAGGCTAAAACTCAACTTGATCACTTTGAAACAATGTAACCTTGGAAAGAGTTATTAATGTGCCACACACACAAGGGCAGAGGGGAAACCTGGCTGCCTCTCCTGCTGTCCATAACCTCCTACTCCATGGAATGATCCATGGATTGGGGACAGGGAGGAGGGAATCGGGGATACCAATGTAATATTTACTAATACAATGTATCTAATTTTGGACAATAAAAATATCAACTTAAAAAAATAATAAAGAGCTATTAATGTGCCATTTGCCACAATTTACTCTTTGGTACTAAGGGATTCGTGGCAGCAGATACCTCATAGTGTTTGTGAAGAACAGTGAAACTTCACTAATGGAGAGTGGTCAGAATTATTTTATCAGCTCTATCATATGGAAGCACTAGTCTGCCTTCTTGCCAAGGGAAGGTATAGATGTGTTTTCTGAGAGGCATTCTGTGAAGTTATGGCCTGTTCTACCAGAGATCAACACTTGAGAGGCTAGAAGAGTAGGCTCAATGGTTAAAGGTGCATGCTTGCAAAGCCTGTCAGCCTGGGTTCATTTCCCTAGTACCCACATAAAGCCAGATATACAAAGTGGCTCATGCATCTGGAGTTTGTTTGCAGTGGCAGGAGGCCCTGGAGCACTCATATTCTCTCTCTCTCTCTCTCTCTCTCTCTCTCTCTCTCTCTCTCTCTCTCTCTCTCCCTAACAACAAATATTTTTTAAAGAAAGTAAAAAGTAAAAAAGGAGGGATCAAAATGAAGGAATACAATCCCTCAAGGGACACCAGCTATCTTTCTTTCCCATCACTCCCATTGGGATTCAGACACGTTGGATCCTCAGTGACTCAAAGTCCAAAGTTGGAGATCAGTCTGCAGTTTTATACATGCTTTACTATTTCTGCTGTACTTACACTAAAAAGGTTAACTGCAGGACCCCTTCCTCAGACAGTGATACTCAACTTTAAATCAAACTAATAATCAATCCTCCAATGTCCAGGCCCTCCTTCAATAGCTTTACACTTTTATCAGTACAATTCACTGGACCTAATTTAAAAGGCCAATTCCAAAATGCATCCTTACATGATCACTGAGTAACTAAAAAGTATTATGGTACATTAAAATGAACTTTTAACATTTTAAGCAGTGTTTAGTGACTGGGAGAGACAGTAAATGTTATATATTAAGGCTCACCAAAATATCTTATTTCTCTTCCCCTTAATCTGCTTTACATAGAGACAAGATAGACAGTCAGTTTCCAGTTATGCAAGGACATGTCTTCATTGTCTAAAAATTCAAGTTCTCTGAAATACTCTCCAAATCAGACCACAAACCAGCTAAGTACCATTGCAGAAAAGGATGTGTGAAGTGGTGAAACATAAAGAAGCAGTTGATTCCCAGGAGAAAAAAACACCAAAATCAAGCTGGGGCACTGGCCGTCCCAGCCAAGACATCTGTCTGTCACGATGTCCTGCAAGACACACAGAAGGCTTGGTGACCTGTCAACAGACTTGTTCAGCCAAGGAATGGGAGTAATTAGTTTTTTGTTGTTATTGTTACTGAATTTGAAGGACTGACCTGTGCAGTGTGCAATGTGAGAGCAATCAACCATGACTATGCTGAGTGTGCAAACTATGACATGTGCCATCTGGAGATGCCACTGTGTCACTTTCCAGGTGAAGCTCTGACAAGCTGAGAAAAACATTTTGTTAATGGCACGGAAGCAATATGATGATCCTTAGAGTTCATGGTATACTGCTATTTCTCTGGTACTGGCTGATTTGGTCTATAATCACCCATGTCACCGGCATGTGAGCACAGACACAATGCACACATCATGGGCTCAGAACTACCATGTGCATGAACATGAGAACTGAATGGGAAGAGAGAAAACATCTGAGCCATCATCACTCAAGGTATGAAATTCTCAGGACACTCCCAATTCCTGAGCTTCCAGCCAACAGAATATCTCCCATTCCTGTTTATGGCAATGATATGTCTAATACTAACACATTTTTAAAATAAATGTCTTGTTTTAAAATCTCCAGTGCTAAAATGAAAATGCCGTGGACCTGTTCCAGGCCTACTGGAAGACAAAGCCAGAAGTTCTCATTTTAAAAAGGCATCCAGGGTGCATCCACTGGACAGCTATACTTATAATCAATCCACTATGGAAAATACATTTTTTAAAAAATGTAGCCAAGATGGGATGATGGCTGACATCCTGGCAGGAGATGAACCACCCCTGGATTATCGAGTAGGCCCCAAATAAAACCTATGAAGTAGTGTGACAAACAAGAGACCTATCACCAAGTCAGATAACCCAGGATAGGTCAATGAAACAGACACCAACGATATCCAACACAACCCAAACCAGTAACTCAGAGGCACTTAAGATCTCAACAATGAAGCAGACTTCAAACTCACCCACCATGGCTCAGGGAACTGAGCAGAAGAGGGGGCTGAAAGATTGTAAGAGCCATGGTAGGGGAGAATGTCCAGAGACATTGTCCCTCTCAGCAACAACACACAAAGGGGGGAATCTGGCTGCTTGTTGTGCTATTCACAACCCCCTACTCCATGGACTGATCCAGTATGTCCACCAAGGAGGATACCCAGTGGATTGGGAACAGGGAGGAGGGAAATGGGGGTACCATCATAAGATTTATTCATACAATGTATCTAATTTTGGTTAATAAAGATATCCAAAAAATGTGGCCAAGGACTCTCCAATCTAGCGCCAAGTTCAAGTAGAAGCAGTAAGCAAGGGAAGCATAGGAATGGAGCACACCATTCTTATGAAGAGATTTTCATAATGGCAGAAAGACTCGTAGAATGGAGATAGATAAAGCAACCAGTACCCTGAGGTGGAAGTCCCAGAACAGAATGGAATGCTTCTTTTATTCATGACATTCATTCAAGATAAACAATATCCACAACATCATAACAGATGTAGGCTGGAGCAAGGTTACAAGTGGAAGGAAGGACACATGAGATGTAAAAACCACATTCATCTAGGCATAAAGACATACAGATATGCACTGAGCAGATAATTAAGTCATTAACCTCAGAGCCTGCTGGAATTTTTAGTTTGTACACACTTATATTCTCTGAAGAGTGATAAATGATTTTACTTTAACATCAGTTTAAAAAGGAAGATTGTACAACCAGAATATTTTTAGAGTAATACATGATAATGCCACAAATTATAATGTCATAATTAGCAAAGGTACAATGACAAATTATTTCCAATGCCATGCTCTTTGACAAGTATGCAGTTGGTATTTCATCTGTGTTCAATGACCCAAGAGGAATTGATAATTACATGAGTATAACGTGGCCCAGTTTAAAAAAAAAATACACCATCAAGTTTTAAAATTTGAAATGCAATCGTTCAGTGTTATAATTAAAGAGACAAAGCAAGCCTCTGCTCTCTGGCTCGCTGCACACTGAGCCTCCTGGGAATATGAACTGGTTCTTAGCTATGCTTTAATCAACCAAGTATTTTACACTCATATTCTTCTTCGTCTTGAGTTTTCAGTGGTCTATATGTAAGTCAGAAATTCAAATGCCTACCAGGGACAGGCAGGTAACAGAAATGAGTGAGGGGCTTGGAGAGATTGCTCAGTGGAGAAAGAACTTGCTGTTCAAGCCTGAGTACCCTAGTTTGACCCCTAAACAGCATAAAGAAAGTCAGAAGTCTTGCGGGCTTCTGTAATCCCAGCACACTGACACCAGATGGGAGGCAGACAGGAAAAATTTCCAGAAACTTGGAAGCTCCTGGGAAGTACAGAAGGCAACAACAGCAAGGAGGGAGAGAGAGAGAGAGAGAGAGAGAGAGAGAGAGAGAGAGAGAGAGAGAGAGAGAGAGAGAGAGAGAGAGAG
>PVHP010000394.1:0-16516 GCA_004024765.1 Zapus hudsonius | reverse complement strand
TTTATGCACAATCTCCTGATTCATAAATACTGAAATGTTCAGTGTTTGAACATTGTGCAAGTCAAGTACAATGCACCTAGGAGCCAGAGCTAGCCCCTTGGAGGCAGGCTCTGACTTAAACACAATTTCTCAAACAGAGCTCCTGTTGCAGTCAGCTTTCTAGTTGCTGCGCAGAAAGAACCCAAACAAAAGCAGCTTGTGGAGGAATGGGTTTATTAGGCTTACAGACTCAAGGGGAGACTCCATCCTGGCAGGGGAAATGATGGCATGAGCAGAGGGGTGGACATCACATCTACCACAGCACTGCAAACAGCGGCAGGAAGATGTGCCAAACACTGGCAAGGAGCTTCTAACCCCCATAAGCCCACCCCTGACAACACAGCTCCAGCGAGGTTATAAATCCCAAACTGCCATCAGCTGAGGATCAATCACTGAGAACACATTCATTTGTTTGTGGGGGACACCTGGATCAAACCATAACAGCTTCCAAAAAATGCAAGCGGCTCTGGAAAGCTACATTTGGATGATGTAAAGAGGAGAGGACATTTAGGGTTGGGAAGAAGCTGGGTGGTGGGACAAATAAAACCCCCTTGGACAGCAAATGCTGAAGGGCCTTCACAGCCTAAACTGGAGTCAAGACACTTTTCAAAGAAACAAAACCCAAGTAGAAAACTCATGAACAGACTTCTGTTGTGAACCTTTCTGTTCTAGACCTTTATCTGTTTTAGATTTTTTCACTTGTATAAACTCTTGGAAGATGAATATTAGATCATCCAAAACTATCACTATGGCTGATCTTCATCCTTTGGTGTGTCAAACCAATGCTGAGTCAAATGTTATCTGTACAGCAGGGCACGGTGAAGAGAACATGCGGAAGGAGGGAGGAGAAAGCCATTCTGTGATGAATTCTTCACTAGCAGTAATGACAATAACTAAAAATTCTATGAGTGAGGAAAGTTGAGGGGACACTGTACCCATCTATTGTCAATGTCCACCAGCACCTGCTAGACCTTTGTGTTTATAAATGTTGCCTCCTGGAAATTTCTCTTAACAAACAAACATGGTAAAAGGCAGGGAGTTTAAATGTGTTCAGAGCTCAATGCAAAGCTCCAGCAATCTATCTGGCACCCCAACTCTCCGCCATGCCCACTTCCTTGAGCTACTTCTATCTCATAATCTATATATAAATCCAAGCAAATTTATCCAGAATGGTAGCTGAGTACAAGGACAATGTGAAGCCATTTTATTCAGTAGTCTAAATTCTGACATATCCTCCAGAAAACAAATATTAATAGCCTCCAACAAAGAAGCTGCCGCTAGTCTTTGGCCAGAAAGAGTAGCTACAAACATCAAAAAAATCTCTCAATTAACTATGCTTATTCTCTTAAACCCATGCTGTTCTCTTTCTTGGTTGGAGAATCTGTTTATGTTACAGATGGCCGCAAAAACTGAAGTGAACCAAGATCCATCACTACAATAAGAAAAGAATGCCAACTGCCTAGCATGTGATGATCTACCTCAAGTACATCTTCTAGGGTCCAGGAGAAAACACAAAGGAAATGGCAATTTAAATGAGCTCTTCTCTCACTGCTATCCTGACAACCTGCACCAGGGAGATGGTGGTAAACACTGAGGAGACTCAAAACTCCTCAAAGCCAAAATCCAGTGGTTACAAAGAGCTCAACACTAAAGTAGACTTATAGCATACCCACCAAGACTCATGGATCATTGCAGAAAATGAAGCAGAAAGATTGTGAGAGCCACAGGGTAGAAAGAAGTATCCTGAGGCCTTGCCCTCCACCACAAAGGCTGGCTGCTGCATTCATAACCAATGGTGAATACCAACAACCCTACTGAGGAGGGCCCTCAGTGGAATATTGTTGTGGAAGAGGGGATGTAACAGGATACAAACACAAGGGGAATGGGACCAACACACAATTTGTCCACAGAGTAACGATCCTAATTAATGAAAAATAAATAAATAAAGAGTCTCTAGCAATCCTAACAGGCACAAACACTGAGGCTGATAGTTTTCCCACCAAAATAAAAGGCAAAATATGGTGATGATTACTGATTATGAAATACGTCACCCACAGAATTCTAAGAATATAATTAAACACTCTGGGGAAAAAATAAAATAATATCAAAGTCAATGAATGATGTTTGTAATTGAACATAATAGGTTCACATCTAGATACATACAAAGCCAAAGCAAGGATAGACCAGAGATTAAAAAGTGAACTGAAGTCAATGAATGATAGTTGTAACTGAACATAATGGGTTCACATCTTGATACATACCAAGCCAAAACAAGGATAGACCAGAGATTAAAAGGTGAAGTGATAATTTTTTTTATTACCTACAGGTAGGAGAGCTCAAGGAGGCTCCTAAGAACTGTGTAGGATTTTATTTGGGAAGCCCATGCATATGCATATGAGACAGCATGTGGCACTCCTGAGCATGCTCAGTTTGAAGATGGCTATAACTAGGCATGATAGTTTAAGATCATAGTTCAAGAAGGAAAGATGGCTGACAGGAACACTTCTGGGTAAGTTTAGTTTGTAGCATAAAGATGGCAGAAGGCCGAGAAGATGCCTTAGATTGTGACTCTCTCGCCATGCCACAATGCTGGGCCATACATAAAGCACAAGGCAAATACACAGAATCTTCTCTCCCAGGAGAGTAAGCTGCAACCAAAGGAAGCATTCTGAAGGGGAGGAAATACAGGAATGTGCCCCTCACCATGCTGCCTAGTTCTCAAAGCTGCTAACAAGTTAAGTGATCTTCCTTTGTGAAGAGACAGTTCCACTGCCTACACACTTCACTCCTAATGCATTCATAGATGTTTCAAAAACAGGTGGTCATAGAATAGTCTTCTCATGCAGAAATGAATGAAAACCTATTTCAGTGTTTTCTGTGGCTTCTTACCTTATCACTAGTGACACATGACAGTTAAAGCATGTCATGACTACAATCTGTTCAAAAAAAATTTTTATTTTTGTTTGTTTTTAGAGGTATGGTCTTGCTCTAGCCCAGGCTGACCTGGAATTCACCATGCAGTCTCAGGGTGGCCTCGAACTCACAGCAGTTAAATTTCTAAAAGATAAGAGATTGGGTTTATCAGATATTATATATTTATATTCAATAACTTGACTTACTTGAATTTCTTTAAAACTTTTAACTTGAAGTACCATTCACCTCAAACTCAGAGAAAGATTAAATGTATTTCCTATCCACATGGAAGTCAGATTTCCAGTTTGAAAATATCTCATTTTCTCCTTTCTTTTTGTTAGAATTTCTTCTTGTTTTGGTCACTTTAAATTTCTTATATTTGCCAGGTGTGGTGGTTCATGCCTTTAATCCTGTTACTCCAGAGGCAGAGGTAGGAGGATCACTGTGAGTCCTCGAGGCCAGCCTGGGATTACATAGTGATTTCTAGATCAGCCTGGGCTCCACTGAGTCCCTATTTTGAAAAAAAAAGTCTTTTATTTAATATGTATAAATCTAAATACTCATTAAAAATCTATTGATTAAAAAATCACTGCCATATAATTGATAATGATGAAAACTATATATGTGCCCATCTTTATTAAAAGCATTTCAAGAAATAAAGTGACCCTCTACATCACAGACATAGTGTTTAGTCTCAGTTTTAACCATTCATGAAATTGTTGCCAATTCTAAGCATAATTCCCAGGCCTATACCTTTCTTTCTCTTCTGACCTTGGAAAATATTTCATTCAGAATCTTTCTCCAAACAAGGAACTCACTCCTAATGGAAACTTGGAAGGAAAACCAAGACTTACCATGTAGGAAAAATCCTCGGTCTCTAAAGTACTCAGAGACTTGATGTTTGAAATATCATTCTCCCCAACAAGTACGTCAGCAGCGCTCAGCATTGCAGAGCATGATAAATGGATAGCTCCGGAATAAAACATTCCCTGGTTCAGTTACCACACCACTTAATGCACTAGGAGAAGTAATTTGCTAAATCGCAACCATTTAATGAGTACCCAAAAAGTAATTCAATTACTCCCTTACTAATTCTATTTTCTTTGCTGTTACGTGGATAACCTTATATTGTCCATCCAAACTATGGTTTTTCATCTCTCCAATGGCCTTTGTTCATGGTCCTGCCTGGACTGATTATAGTAGCTTGTTGTCACATCATGACACACAAAATATTCTTCCTTTCTGGACACAGGAGCTCTCCCTGGCATCACATCAAATAAACCAGAAAGTGCGTGAAGGCTCACGGCCCAAGCCATGTCTGAAAGGAGTTATGTCAGCCTCTCTAGAAGTGGACCTTGGCTTGGGTACAGTCCTTTCCACGCTCTCATGATGCCAACATTCCAGCGGGTTGAGAATGGCTGGTGTGAAGGTGAGGGGTCACTAACACCAGCCCTCCTGGTCATCAGTCTTGCAGTGCAAAGTGCACAGGATTGAAGTCAGATGAAGGTGCCTCAGACCCTGCACACCCATGAGCCCTTAGGCACCATTACTAGCTCATGGAAGCCTCAGTGTCCTTTGTCGGTAAAGAAGAGAAGTTCTGGCATTCTCGGGCTCACAGAAATTTAATGAGCTAAATGATGCGAAGTACCTGTAATGTCTAATTCCCAGAAAGTACTAAAGAAATAATTAGGTACAAGACATGGTTTCTACTTTCAAAGATAATGAAAGTGGAGGTGCATTCAGAATCCAGTGCTACACTGGGAGTTAGGGACATCCAGTCTGCAATCACAAACCCCATCTCTGGTCTCAGGGAAAATACCTTTTTCACAGTCTCAAATCCTGATCTAGATGACTTCAGCCCTCTTGTCACTGTTAATGACTGACAGCCCAGGATACTGAATGAGACCAAATAATGCCCCCCAAAAAAGTTATAAATTTGCATTCTGAATATAACATTTAGAGAGTTCATTTTCTTGTTAGAAAACCAGTGACCCCAAGAGTTTTCAATTAACTCCCAGTCATTTTTCCTCAGTTGCATTCCAACCCCAAAGGACCTTTTTCCTGTCGTGATTACAGAGCTGCCGAGCTGCGGGGGGGAACCTTCAGGAAGTTGTTATCACCCTTGAAAATATTTTCTATTTCTGCACTGAATACCTTACACCATGGATGCCTGCCATCATTTCACTTCTATGCTGAACCTGAAGTGAAACCTTGTTGGGAGAAGGAGGGATTAACTGAATAAATTGATAAAGAGAATAAGTCAAGAGAATCTATTTTGGAGGCAAACCATCACACTGACAAAATGTCAGTTACTGGTACATAAGTACAGGAAGTTAGAGATGTCAAGATCATACACCATAGACCTAAGCAAGCCACTGACAGCGATCAGAGCCATCCCAGGAGACAGGTCATGTGAACTGCAGCTGAACCCATAGGTTTGGGGCAGCCAGAGCCCTTTTGGAGCTTACTTCACATGCCACCAAATGCCACAGATGCCAGACATGAAGCTACAAGATTTCCTATTTGCCTTTCTGGGTTTGTCTTGCTTTGGTCTGATCCTTCCTTGCACTACTATTTCTCCCATTTGGGATGGGAATGTACCATTGTGCTCTGGAAGTTGATGGTTTAGTTCTTACTGTATAGGAACAAAACAGATAAGAGTTTGCCTTTGGTCTCAGCAGAAATTCTGGACTTGAAGTTTCAAGCAATATTGGACCTGTTAAGACTATGCAGACCCTTGGGAACTAAATACATTTTGCATTATAAGATTGGTATGATTTGGGAACAGGAGAAAATTGTAGCTAGATATGAAAGGTCTCCCAGAGGCTTACACATTGGTGTCTTGGTCCAGGCGGGGCTTTGGGGAAGTGATTGGCTCAGGAGGTCTCTGGCCTAATCAATGGATTGACCAATGGATTATATTACGGGAAGGTGGTAGAAACTACAGGGGAGCCTAGTTGGATGATCGACATCCATAGGAGAATACCTTACAGGGGTATCTCCTCTCTCTCTCTTTCTCTCTCTCTCTCTCTCTCTCCTCATCTTCTTGTTTTCTCTGCTTCCTGGACACCATGAGGTGAACAGATTTCCTCTGCCATGATGTCCGGCCTCACCACAGGCCTAGAGACAAAGAGCCATGTAGCCATGGACTGAAATCATTACACAAAAGAAATCTTTCCTCTGTAGTGGTATTTTTAGCCAGTTTTTTTTTTTCACGGCAACAGAAATACTAACAAACACAATTTTAGTGACTTAGGACAGGGACCTTAGGGGTAGATGGGTGAAGATTTCTTCAGACTATCACAGAGAACAAGAGCTGTCATTGCCCCAAGGAAAAAACTATAAACCTATATTTTATATGAATGGAAATGGTTTCTGATCTTCTTTTCCAATTGGGTTATAAAGGAATGCATATGCCAAGTCTATATCACGAGCTGTATGCCTAAGGTTGTATTAACCTGTCCAAGCAGAGACATTTTATATTTTCTCTCCAACTGTCCTTTGGGCTCCATCAGCTTACTCTGGGGCTATATTGATTAACTGAATGGACACATAATGGGGACCAACATCTCTGCCCTATAACTTTAATATCCCCACCAATCTCTCCATGCCCCTTTTGATACAATGTCATTTTTGGTTTACTATATATTCAAGGATTGAGAAATAATTTCTGAGGTATCTACTTGAATTGCCTTTTCCTGAATAAATCTTACTTTACAGGTCAAGCACTTAAAATGAAGCTGCATGTAAAGGGAAGAAAAGCAGAATATAAGCATGATCTTCACCTTTTCCTTGAAAAGAAGAAAATAAAAGATGCAGCCTTTGTGAGCAACAGCTGTTTGAGAGAGTATCCAGAAAACTATCATGTGAAAAGAAACAATCTCAGAAAAGCTGGTATTTTTCTTTTAGTACCAAAAGGAAAATGTCAAGCCCAAGATGTAGAGTGTACATAATTTTTAGAAAAAAAAATAATTGGGGTAAATTTAAAGCTTATCATAACAAAGAAAACCTAGTTATTTTGACAAATGCAAGCACGATAAGAAAAAAAATGAAAGTCTAGAGTTACAGGATGTTGAAATTATCTGACTTGTTCTGTGTGTTGATGTATGGTCTTAGTTATTATCCAAATTAATAAAATCAATATTTTTATTAATAAAATTAATAAAACACCTGGATTTTAATTATATAAAGTATAGAAATTATTTTGGGCTTTTTATTTACTTATTTGAGAGAAAACTAGAGAGAGAGAGAGAGAAAGAAAAGAGAGAGAATATGTGTCTTTGCCACTGAAAATGAGCTCCAGATGCATCTGACCCTATGTAGATACTGGGGAATTTAACCTGGGCCGGCTGTCAAGCATCTTCAACTACTGATCCATTTCCCAACCATAGGGATTATTTTGATTCTTCCCTGTTTATGAATGATAGCATACAACTTACTCTCCATGTCCTATAGATACAATGAGAGTTCTCTTGGCAATGATATAGGAGAAAAGAAGTGACTTGGTGATATGCCCACTAGAACAATGCAAGGAGCTACGACGATATACATTGCTTGGAAGCACTGAGAAATCCAAAAGACGAGGGAGTGCTAAGAGGTGCCCAAGTGAGTGATCAATGTCCTGTGCATGTCCCCCGCTGTGTGACAGCAGCCCTATAACCCTTGCAGATCAATTGTCAAGCATGATGTTGGTTCAACATCAATTTCCAAGTAGAAGGTGACTTGTCCTCTCAGCTAATGATCCCTAAATCCAAAGAAATCAACGTGTCCAACCAATAGCAATAGGTCACAGGTCAATGGAGACCTCCCTCGCTGTGTCCCCTAGAAAAGCAGCACCCACCCTGGAGATTAGCACCTCTCCACTAAAGGCAAAAGAGATATTAGGAATAAGAAGCACCCCAGTTGTACATCAACCTGATAGATACCACAGTCCACCCCTTATGCCACAGGACTTTGTTCTCTGGAGACCCATGTGCAGAAAGGAGCTTCCCCATAGTTCACATGAGCTCCTCTTTCTTCAGGAAAAGGAGCAGGGAAGTCAGCAGGACGAACTGCAATCCTACCCCTGGGATGGTCTTAAACCACAGCTCCTGATCTGCTCCCTCCTTGAGCATCCAATTTAAATCCTCATCTCTCAACTATCTCCTCCTATGGCTCTGGTAGCTTACCTGCTTACATAACCCAGTTAGTTGCTTTGCATTAAATCTGTGTAACAGCTATCCAGAACAACATCGATAGTTTCTACATCCCAGGAGTTCTCTCATGCTTTCCCCCAGCTAGTGTCACTCATCAGAAGTAACCGCTTCTATCTTTGTGATGGTTAGGTTTTGTTGTCAAGTTGCATCTTTTTAATTATCTTGGGTGGGTCTCTTAGGATGTTTACAGGAAGGCAGCCTCTCAGCAAGGGGCAGGATGTAAAGAAGCTCAAAGAAGCTGGAAGTAAACATCCTTTCCTGTGTAGGCTATGCAGGAAGGAAATTCCAGAGACTCAGAAGGCCATTAAGTCTGGGAAAGGGTTGTAAGACCCCACCCTAAGGCTATATAAAGGGGGAAAAAATCTCTCCTTGCTCTCCTATCTGTTATTGTGTGTGTGATGTTGGTGATGGGTTTTTCTCTCTGCTCGGACCTGTGAAAGAGGGCCAGCCTCTTTCGCTGTTACAGAACTTCCCCTCAATCTGTAGTTTCAATAAATACTTTCCTCCCCCAAATTGTGCCTGGTTTGAAGATTCATCCCAGCAGCGTGTGGCTGACTATAACAGTCTTCATAGATTAATTTTGCCTATTTCTGTCCTACTTATAGACAGAACCATAGAATATTCTCCCTGGGGTCTGGCTTATTTCTTTTAACATGATATTTTGAAGTTCATTCATCAGTGCTGTTCATTTTTATTGTTATGCAGTACTCCATTGTATGGAACGCTTCACGAATTTGCGTGTCATCCTTGTGCAGGGGCCATGCTAATCTTCTCTATATCGTTCTAATTTTAGTATATGTGCTGCCGAAGCGAGCACTCCATTGTATGGTATATCACACTTTCTTCATTCGTTCCTTTTTCTGTTTTTAGATTAATCGGTTAGTAACAGTGTTCTTTGAACATTCTTATGCAAATCCACTTATGCATTTATTTCTCTTGAACACATTCTAGAAGTGGACTTGTTGGCTACTGATAGTTGTATAATACTAAAAACTGCCAACAGGTCTCCCAAGTGGTTATACTATCACTGAATAATTTTCAAAGATTTGAACAGACACAGAAATCTTTCTGGAAAGGCATAAAAACCTTATGTAGCAGCTTCTTTCCTAAATGTTTTTAGTTTTTATTGCATAAGTTTTCTCTTTTTTCCCAAAAGCTTACCAGCACATAAAATTTGTGTATATTTATGGTACACAACCTGATGTTTGGATATGTGTGCACACGTATATTTTGTCTTACATACTGAGATGGCTGATCTCTAGTTGTCAACTTGACAGGATTTAGAATCACATTGAGGGGTTATCTAGGTTATATTAGCCTTTGTGCATACCTTTAAGGGGTTATCTTGATTAGGTTAAATGAGGAGGGAAGAGTCATTAATAAAAAGGGGAAAGCTGTTCTCTGCTTTTTTTTACTGTGGATTGAATATGACCAACTGCCTCAAGTTCCCGCTATCATGTCTTCACCATGACGGACTGACTGCAACTTTAACTGTAATTAAAATAAATTGTGTGGCCCCTGGGTTTGCTCTCTAGGACTTCATAATAAATAAATAATATAATATAATAAAAAAATTATTCATTACCCAATATGGTAAATTTTTGCAGAACACCCAGCATAAAGCATTTTTATTACAATAATAAAATTTGAAGCTTTTATTGGTGTGGGGGTCAAGGGACAAAGCAATTTGTCTCATCAAATCAGCATATAAGATAGCAAAGGGTGAGAAGGAACTGAAGAATGAATAGCCAGGAAACAGCTCAGCAGAGAAAGCCGAGCAGCAGTTGATCACTGCAACAAGAGGCAGCAACACAATAACTATTACAGAAATTGGTACTGTGAAGTGGGGTCATTGTTGTGATAAACATTACTATGGGGTTCATAGGCTTTTGGAACTGGCTTTTTGGAAAGAATGTGGAAGAGTTTGGAACTTTGGGCTAGAAAAACCCTTGAATACCACAGTAGAGTTTAATGGACCATTCTGGTGGGAGTTTAGAAGAAAAGAATTCTGAAAGAACTACAGATAGTGGAAGCCTGACTCAAAGGGATTAAAGACTTTATCAGAAACTGGGTTAGGAATCATTTGTGTGATATTGTGACCAAAAATATCTGGCTGTATTCTGCCTGTGTCCTGAGAACTTGAATGATGCTGAACACAAGCAAAATGTACTAAATTGTTTTGTGGAGGAAATCTTGGGACAGAATAGGATTCAGGCTGTGCTAATAAAGCTGCTATAATTATCAAAGAAATCAGTATTGAAGAGAAACCTTCTGCACTGCACTGCAAAAATAGGGAAGATATCCTGAGAGTGAGCCTTCACCCATTGGAGACTCCATCTTGTGAAGATCCAAATTCGTTTGAAGGAAGAAAGCCTAAACTGAGAGGATTCACTGTTTGAGCACAACCACCTAGAGAAATGTTTCATGAAGCTCAGCATGGAAGGCATTACAAGGGTTTCATAGGTTTATTGCAAGGAGAGCAGGTTTCATTCCAAGCTGTCAGGAGAATTTGGAAATGTTGTTGATGTGATAATGGTTCTGGAGGCATGAAAGACAGAAGATTGATGGGGTCATGGAGTCTTGTGTCATGGTTCCAGAGAGCTTCTGAGGTGAGACAGTGTGTGGCAGAGTCACAGTCCCTTCACAAAGGTCCTGAAAGACCACTGTATGAAGCCCTGAAGGCAAAGTGTAAGTCAATAGAGATGCCAGAACCATAGGATGTCTATTGAGGAAAGCTTCAAGTTCAGGATAGAGTTCCTCCCTTGTAGTTAAAAGTGATAGAAGTATCAGAGCTGGAGAGATGGAGCTATCCAAGTTCTTTGGAGCCTAGGTAAGCACACATCCCATATGCTAGACATTGAACTACAAAATTTAGAGCTCTCCCTGCCAGGTTTTGGTCTTGCTTTGTTCTGATCATTCCTTGCTATGGGTCACTCTTCCATTTTTGGTTTAGGAATACTTACTCTAAGCCAATGTATGTTGGAAATATGTAATGCATTTTTGTAAGAGTTGGGTTTTTGTTTTTTACCATGAGTTTATAGTTAAGGATTTGCCTGAGTCTGAGAAGAGATTGCACTTACATTTTTGAACAACAATAAAGCAGCCTTAATACTCACCCACCATGACTCAGGTAACTGAGTGGCAGAGGGGGTGGAAAAATTGTAAGAGCCATGGTGGGGGAGAATATCCAGAGCATGACCCCCCTCAGTAACAACATACAAAGGAAGGTGGAACCAGGTTGACTACTAGGCTATCCATAACCCCCTACCCCATGGACTGATCCAGACTACCCATGGAGGAGGATACCCAGCTGATTGGAGACAGGGAGGAGGGAAATCAGGGAACCGGGGATACCAACTCATTATCTGCTCATTCGATGTATCTAAATATGGATAATAAAGAAAAAAACTTAAATAGAGCCAAAGGAAGGGTAGGAGTGCTTACAATGCAAACTGCCAGACACAAAATGGCCTTGATATTCATGATTTCGCAGTTCCTGATACATGTAATGGGAGGAAAAGATGATGACACCAAAACAAAACAGAAACTAATTGAGAGGGGGAAGAGATATGGGGGAGGGAGAGGAGGAGGGAATCATAATAGTTTATGGTCTATAATTATAGAGCTATCAATCAAAAGTTTTTTTAAAAAATTCAAAACAGAACATGTGCTTTATTGCTCTCCTAATGAAAAACATCATAATATAAGGAGAAATTAATTCAATTTATACCTCCAAAGAGGAATTGTGATATAGATGGTACCTCAGGCTTTCTTCTAAAGCAAAGAGATTTGAAGCCACATAAAGTTTGTTTTCCTCCACGATTTTTCTTCATTTTGGGAATATTAACTCAGTCTTTAAAAAATACAGTGCTACAAGGTAGATGAACCTTAACATTATAGAAGGGAAAGCAAGCTAATCATAAAAAAATAAATAAATACCACATGGGTCCATTTGCAAGACTTATATAAAGTGGTTAAATATATATATATATATATATATATATATATATATTAGAATGGTAGATCTCAGCAGCTGAGGAGAGAAAATGAAGTTGTTGAATAAATATAGTTTTAGTTCTACAACATGCAAACTTGTGGAAACGCTTCACCAAATGCAAATATTCTCATCACAGCCAAACTGTACTTTGAGACATAATTAAGGTGGTGACTTTTATGTGTTTCTACCATGGTATTTTTGAACAGATCATGCCTCAGATATTTACTGCTGTATGGCAAATCTCCCCTGAACCAATGTGGCTTGAAACAATAGTGACATATTTCTCTCAGTGCTGTGAAATTGATCTGGGGTGGGGAGGAATGACCTTGTGCAGTAACTGGTGGCCTCTCACCCTCTAGTGGTAGATCTCTACTTACATAGTGGTTTCAGACCTGTATGACAGGACAGTAAGGAAGAAGGTGCAAGGGCTCTTAAGGTTTAGGTATCAGAACTCACACAACCTATCACATTTTATTACCAAAACAAGTGGCAAAGCCATCCAAGAACCAGTGAGAAAGAAGACAAACGTAAGCCGTGAGAAGAGGCGCTGAAATAGCTTGATGCCAAGTTTTCTACAATCAAAACATATTTTCAAATTCTACTTGTTCACTGCATGGAATTTACCGAACTTGCTCAGAGAATTCCCCCATGATTCCAAGTCTGAATGGAGACAGCATCAAATGCTTGGGTGATTAGGAAGAAAGGGTGTACTGAGGCTGGGCTTGAGGTTGAAATGGATAATGAATGTTGCAGGGACTTGCAGTGATTTCTAGAGTCCCAAATATAAATCTACAAAGGCTGACGTTCTTAAAATGTGGGTGCTTGCCGGGTGTGGTGGTGCGCCCCTTTAATCCCAGCACTCGGGAGGCAGAGGTAGGAGGATCACCATGAGTTCAAGGTCACCCTGAGACTGCATAGTGAATTCCAGATCAGCCTGGGCTAGAGTGAGACCCTACCTCGATAAAACAAAAAAAAATGTGGATGCTTATTTCTTGATTTATAAAAATGCTCTCAAGAATTTTCTAATAAAATGAGTTATACAAATTAATGCTAACTGTAATGGTCTCTCTGTGAAAAATGCTTTTTCTAGAAATGTTATCAGGACTCTCCTACTTTAATAAATAAAGTCTTCATTACATAAAAGAAAAAACATGGGCTTTGAATACCAATGCTATGTTTACTTTTGCAAGTAAATCTAAATCCCTTCCTTTGTGAAGAACCTGGTGAAGGTAAACAGCTGTCTGCCACGAGGCTTTGCTCAAAAGCACAATGGTACCTGGTTAAGCTTCACCAATTTATGTTTGTTCTGCTCTGTGAATACTTAAATCCACATGCACCTGCTGCTCTCAAGCTGTCCTCTTGGACCTGTCCTGTGGAATGAATACCCTCATCCCAGCTCAGCGCAAACTGTGCAATTTCTGTTATTGATTTCTTAAACTTCAAGTAGAAACAGGAAATACTGATGCTAATCACCAATTAGTCGCTTGGATTCAAACCTCTTGCGAAACTGAGTACATGACTTTTAGTTAAATGAATTCAACCATATAGATCATTGGGCGAACCCTAAGGAGACAGAAATTATCTCTTACCTAGCACTTTCGGTCAGGAGTTGGAGGAGGGTTTGATTCTGAATCAGTACTTCTCAAACTGTAATATGCATTGAAACCACCTGGAGACCTGGCTGTCATTCGGGTTTCTGGGCCCCATCCCAGAATTCAGTAGGTCTCTGGTGGAGCCTGAGAGGTGATGCTAATGTTGCTAGTTCATGGACCACATCTTGAGTTAGAATCTCTTCACCTATATTAGATGGAAAAAGCAGAGACAGTTGATGCTCTTCACCTCTGTTAACAGATCTCATATAGGCATCGTATCCTCAAATATAACAACCAGTAAATCCCCTTTGACTTGTACTATGAGGAGGCCTCACTGGTTGTTGCTGAAAGAAATCTTGTTGAGAGATGGTTGTTCTGTTTGTTATTCCAAGTGAACTTTTCACCGAGTTCCAGCCATAATCATCAGTATTAACATGGACATTAACTGAAGAATAATGGCAGCTTATATTGCCATTGTGGTGGAGTGCTTAAGGTCAGAAGATTCCTGGTACCTTGCAATGCATCCTTTACGGTGTAACTCTGCTAACTGTCCTATCCAGAGTTGGAGTCAATGTTTTAGACTCATGAATTTGAGCTAGCTTTCCAACTTGTTTTCATCTGTAGAAAGTGCTGGAGTGATGCCATGCAAATCCCAGCCCTCAAGAATATTATAGCTTCTACATTTGATTTTTTTAAAAAAGGTACAGAAATTGCTATACAGAGGAAGCTGGTTTTATCAAATGGAGGATGAAAGAGGCCACAGAGAAGAAAAAGGTATTCACCCCAGCTAAAAGAGAACACCCGACCCATGGGAGCAAGACCTTCATAGGCTCTGGGCCTAGTTTTCTCCAGTTGAACACCACTGCATGGATGTACTCAAGAAAAGCCAGTAGAGAACCTGCCAAGTTAACCCTTACAAACAGAAGAAATAATAAAGCATTGTTTTCTAACACAATAACTTTTAGGCTGCTCTACTGAGCAGCAATGGCTAATTGAGACAGCCATATTCCAGTGTCAGTCAATCTTTTTTTTCTTAATTTTTTGCGAGTACATGTGTATGTATCATATGCACATGTGTGTGCTCATATGTGTGCAAGCTAATGTGGTGTGTGTAGAGGCCATAGGTCAATTCTGGGTGTGTTTTGCAATCAGTGTCCACCTTATTTATTTAGACAAGATCTTTCCGTGGAAAATTTAGCTAGACACCTCACCAGCATTGGGATTGCAAGCATGTGCCACCATACCTAAGTTCACATGGGTGCTGGGGATCCAAACTCAGGTCCTCATGATTTTACAGCAAGTTCTTTACCCACTGAGCCATCCCCCAGCCCCTTGAATGTTGGTAAGGAAAGATGCTGAGGTCTGTAATAAAAATTAAAATAATAACGTAAACCATGTAGGCAGAGCTGGGATTTGAATCTAGGTAAATGAGTTCACAGCCTGAGCCATAACTTGCCATCATTGCCTTATAGTTAGTTCACAGAAAGCATTCTGAAGTCTGAAGAAGCATATGTGTTGGTTTTAAAATCAAAGATCAAAGTTAAAGTCACCCTGCAGAGCCAATTTAAAACGGGTGTTCTAGCTAGGAAAGGTGCAATTGTTGCCCATTTGAGATCGTCTGCTGTGTAAGTGCTAGCTGTGAGACCTAGACTATTTCTCTCCTGAGTTAACCCTGGCCATGAAAGCAGAGTGGGTAAGAGTTTATGTAACTATCTTTCCTAACTCAGCAAGCAAACAAAAGAACCAATAAATGAATGTGACACTGTATTTATTATGAAACTAAAAAATGCTCAAATCCCCATGTCAGATTATGAGAGATTCCTCCTGGTCACAAAGTATGCATAAGAAGTGCAGAGGATATCTGGAGAAAGCAAAGACCACTGATATAAAATCCAGAATATTGTCACGAGAATGTTGAACACACTGCTTTATGGGAGAGATCATCGAGTCAAGAAGTGATCACTTGTGCAATAGCAGACCAAAACCTAGGGAGGGTAATCAACGGCTTTCAAATTGGCCAAGAGATTCACTTGGTAACAATGAACCCTTACCTGGAATTGGGATCCAGGGCAAAACCCTATAGAGACCAAAATCTTGGGCTTCAAGGGGAAATTCCCACTACCAGAGAACTACAGAGAGGCTACACCCAATAGAATCTTGTCAAATTAGCAACATGTGTCTCATTTAACCTATATTGATCTCATTCTCCAAAGGAGATTCTGTTTGTGTTTTTCAGAAGAAAGTGAGAGAGACGTGGTCAATCCAACTCTGCCAACAAACTTCAGGATGATGGCTGACATCCTGGCAAGTGATGCATCACCCCAGGTCTATCATGTAGGCCCCAAATGGAACCTATGAGAAAGTGGTGAGATAAACATGAGACCTATCACCACAGTAAGTCAGATAACACAAGATAGCTCAAAGAGACAGACACCAACGATATCCAACACAACCCACAGCAGAAGTCCAGAGACACTTAATATGTCAACCATAAGGCAGACTTAAAACTCACCCACCATGTCTCAGGGAACTGAGCAGAAGAGGGGGAGGAAAGACTATAAGAGCCATGGTAGGAGAGAATATCCAGAGACATCACCCCCCCAGCAACAACATACAAAGGGGAGGGGGTCTGGCTACCTTCTGTACGATTTATAACCCCCTACCTCAGGGACTGATCCAGTATGCCCACAAGGAGGTCCCCAGTGGGTTGAAGACAGGGAGGAGGGTAATGGGGCTACCATCATAAGATTTGCTCATACAATGTATGTAATTATGAATAA
>PVHP010000393.1:0-156218 GCA_004024765.1 Zapus hudsonius | reverse complement strand
CACTAATCTCAACAGAGAATTCACAGAGGAGGAAACACAAATGGCCTTTTCTCACCTGAGAAAATGCTCAACATCCTTAAGCATCAGGGAAATGCAAATCAAAACTACCATGAGATACCACCTTACCCCTGTCAGAATGGCAATCATAAAGAAAACCAACAACAATCGTTGCTGGTGAGGATGCGGGGAAAAAGGAACCCTTATTCACTGCTGGTGGGATTGCAAACTTGTTCAACCGCTATGGAAAGCAGTGTGGAGACTTCTGAGCAGAATGGACATAATCCTTCCAATGGACCCAGTTATCCCTCTACTAGGCGATCCACAAGATGTCACATCTCAACGCAGAAACATTTGTACAACTATATTTATAGCAGCTCAATTCATAATAGCCAAGAATTGGAATCAACCCAAATATCCATCCATGGAGGAATGGACAGCGAAACTGTGGTATATTTACAAGATGGAATTTTACTCAGCTGAAAGGAAAAATGATATATCGAAATTTAGGAGGAAATGGTCTGACTTCAAGCAGATCTTACTAGGCCAACACTCAAAGGAACAGAGAATCGAACGCCGCATATTCTCCTTCATATGTGGTCCTTAACCAGGACAACCGTGTTCTTAATGCAGACTAGTAGAATGAAGTAAGAGGTTATGAATGAGGGGTAAGGGATGGGGAGGGGAATGGCTTAAGCATGGGGATAAACCATACTAGATTCAAAAACATAAAATCCTCATGAGCATACTGTAACCTATTGAGAAAGTAGCGAGCGTCGCCTGGCAAGAGGGGCCATGAGTAGTAGGGGAGAGAGTCTAAGCCTGTGAATAATTAGATCAGCCTGACAACCCCTGGTTCCAACCACTGGTTTATTCCCTCACTGAGCTGTTGACCAAAGCGAATCGTGAGATTCCAACTACAAGACAGAATTCTGTCAAAGCTCTTGGGTGCCCTCCCTAGGCCTGAGGCAAAATCCTGTTGCTGAAGAAATCACAGAATGCCATCGATCAGCATCGAGAGACCCTTCAACGTCCAGAACGGTATCCAGCCCCCAGAAGGCAGTTAGTGTAGTGCTGGAAGGCACTGAACAGGCTGCCAGGGGAAATTAATCAACGACAGCTGGAGTAAACAGAACACTGACAGGAAACACAATCTGTGGTCATGAGTAGGCTGACCACACCCCCTACTGGGAGAGAACAGCAAACTAAGAAAGGAGCACTTGTGCAATGGAGGAGCCTGGGCCTGGGGGAGACAATCAACAGCTTTCAAATTTGGCCAATTTTCCACTTAGTGACGGGGACCCCTTGTCTGGAACTTGGGTTTCAGGGCTATAGGTACCGGATCCCGTACTCTTGGGATCCTAAGACAGGATGCACTATGGGAGCAATTAATGGGGAGGCTACTAAAAATTAGAATCTAGGTAACCCAGAAATGTGTATATTTTTTAACCTATATTGATACTCTCCGATGGAGATTGTGTTTGTATTTTTCAGGATGCAGCAAGAGAGCTGGGGCCCATCTAACTCTACCAACCAACCGTAGGCCGACACCTGAGATTCTGGCAAGAGAGGAGCCACCACAGTCATACTGTGGAGGATCCATATGGAACCCCGCAGAGAATGACGGGATTAACAAGGGACCCACAGCCACAGACATTCAATCAACACAGGATAAGCCAGTGAGACAGAAACCAACAATTTCAACACAAAGACCCCTAAGCTCACAACCTTAAAGCAGCCTTAATACTCATCCACCACGACTCAGGGAACTATGTGGAAGAGGGGGTGGAAAGATTGTGAGAGCCGTGGTGGGGGAGATTATCCAGAGGCATGGCCAGGAGAACCTGGCTGAATAGTAGGCTATCACAAGGACTGATCCAGACGACCCATGGAGGAGGTTATCCAGCGGTTGGGGAGGGGGGCAGTGGGGAATTGGGGATAACAACTCATTGTTTGCCCACTAAATATTTTAACTCATTATGGACAATAAAAAAATGCGAAAAGAAAAAAAAAAGAAAGCAGAGAGAGTTCTCAAGCAGCAAGCGAGAAACAACCCCATCAGACTTACCTCAGACTTCTCATTAGAAACCATGAACGCCAGAAGGGCCTAGAACAATGCTCTTCTAGGCCTAAAGAATTATGACTTCCAACCTAGACTCCTGTTCCTGGCAAAGCTATCACTATTCAGGAGCCTCCACACTGCTTTCCATAGTGGTTGTACAAGTTTGCAATTCCACCAGCAGTGAAGGAGGGTTCCTTTTCCCCCACATCCTTTCCAGCATCTATTGTTGATGGATTTTTTTAATGATTGCCATTCTGACTGGAGTAAGATGGAATCTCATTGTTGTTTTGATTTGCATTTCTCTGATCATCATCAAGGATGATGAACATTTTCTTAGATGGAAATGGCCCAATTGTTTTCCCTCCTCTGTAAATTGAGATCAATGCCCCATTTAGTGAGAGGGAGTTTGATTTTTTTATTATTTAATTTTTTTTAGTTTTTTTTGTCAGTTCTAGATATTAGACCTCTATCTATCTTATAGCTGGCAAACATCATCTTCCAGTCTGATGGTGGTCTATTGGCTCTGAGTATGGTATGTCTTACAGAAGCTTTTTAGCTTGCTGAGATCCCATTGTTATGTGATTGTTGCACTTCCTGAACTACTGGGGGTTTGCTCAGGAAGTTTTTTCCAACTCCTATCTTGTGGATATTTCCTCCTATTTTTTCTTCCAGGGTTTTCAGAGATCTATCACCATAGCAAGTCAAATAACCCATGAAAGGTCAATGGAGACAGACACCAATGATACTCAACACAATCCAAAGCAGAAGTCCAGAGACACTTAAGACCTCAACAATAAAGCAGACTAGAAACTCACCCGCCATGACTCAGGGAATTAAGAAGAAGAGGGGGCGGAAAGATTGTAAGAGCCATGGTGGGGGAGACTATCCAGAGACATTGCCTGACTCAACAACAGCACACAAAGAAAAACAAAAAACACTGGCTACTCTCGTATAATTCATAACCCCCTATCCCATGGACTGATCCAATATGCCTACAGAGGAGGGCCCCCAGTGGGGTGGGGACAAGAGGACAGAAATGGGGGACCACCACAAAATAGGCTCATACAATGTATCTAATTAATAACAATAAATGTGTTAAAAATTGCCGTGGGAGATTAACTTTGTATTGTGATCTTGCTTAATCCACTGGTTCCTTCTAGCAGCCAGGGGGTAGCTGTCGTGCTGATTTTCTTCATGCCATCGCCTGAGATTACAATCCGTTCTCATCCAATTCTTCTTGGTGCGTTCTCCCTGGACATTTGTGACTCACCATTAACCAGCTATGGAGTTTCTCTAGACGCCACATAGAAACTGAAGGAAGTTTTTTTTGTGATTCTAGTTTGCTGAGGACTTTTGTCTAAGTGGATTTGGGGTAGAATTTCAGGTATTTTCTTTTATTGTGTCTTCAAGTACTTTTCCTGCCGCCATGGTATTCTGCATAGTAACCCAGAATTATGAGCTGGCATCTCTGAAACCACAAGCCAAAATCAATCTTTCCATCTTTCAGTTGTTTTTCTCAAGTGCTTATCATTGCAGATTCCAAATCCTGTCTCTCTCCAGAAGGACAGTCGGTAAACTCCCCGACAGTTCTTTCTGGTTTCCAGCTGTCGCCTTCTATTGGTTTGTGAGGCTCCAGCAAGTGTTCATTGGTGAGTCCAGGTTCTGAGGGGGGTTTATCTGTAGAGCAGGACTCCCTCCTTTCCAGCTTTCTTTCTTCAGTTCCAGCTACACAAGTGACTCAGTTTGATTATCAACTATGTAGCTAAGACTGTGGCTTCCTGCTGCTCCCAGCTCAGGAACTGGGGACTTTCTTGGAAAGAAGCTTTATGAACATTCCCTTCTTTAAAAACTCAAATCCTTCCCCATTTCTCTGTGATCGGTTGCTCTCTAGTGACTTCAAGTAGCTCTTTTTTTTTTTTTTTTTTTTTTTTTTGGTTGTTTCAGGTAGGGTCTTGCTCTATTCCAGGCTGACTTGGAATTCACTATGTAGTTTCAGGGTGGCCTTGAACTCACGGCAATCCTCCTACCACGGCAATCCTTCTACCTGTGCCTCCTGAGTGCTGGGATTAAAGTAGGTCCTTAATGTCTTGTTAAGAGTTTTCAGCTGTTATCTACAGAAGGCTTAGCCAAGACAAGCGACTCAAGCATTTGCCTGATTGCCAGCTTTCTACAGAGCACAAGTATGCTAATGTACATGAAATAAATCCTCACACAAAACAGCCAAAAAATCAACCTACATATATGCTTCCAAAAGCTGTATATTTTCTGAATTTAGCTGTATCCATGTAATCTGAACATTTGAAATTAATTTGGGTTTTTCTTATAAGAATTGAGTGTTGTAGATACATAGATAGGAAGCTTTTAAAAGCTATTGGCCTTAGAAGTGTCTCATTTCATTCCGGGTCCTCACAGTCACTCACTTCCAGCACTTTCACAAATGTTGACTCTCTCCGTAGTCACTGCCACCTGCAAAAAGAAGCTTCTCTGCCCCAAGGTGAGAGAGACACCAATGCGTGGGCATGAGCGTAAGGATTCGGAGGTCCATTTGATAGGCCCACCATGTCCTTTTAGCCAAGCAATACTAGCGACTTCTCTCCTGGGGCCTGTGACATTCCTGGCTATTGGCTTTTGAGTAGGTTTTCAGGACCAGGCGTAACCTTCCGTGGGCCTCGGACTGTTTGTTCCCCTGCCGTGAGGACACAGGTGGGCCTATCTTGCCTACTGGTTGTTTGTGCAGCTTGCAGGGTCTACATCCCCCTCCAAGGCTCAGGGAACATTCAGGAAGAGGGCATGGGAAGAATGTAGGAGCCAGAAGATTGGGGGGTGCTATCTTCTTGACAAGAAGTGGCAGATGTATGCATGACCTCACAGCACTGTCACTCCCTTTACCAGACCTCCTGACAGTGGATCCATCAACATCCCACGGTGGATGGTGGAGGGGAGCAAAAGAAGACATCAAAGTAGAAGAGCTGGAAAGAAGACAGAGTTCAGTGGAAGGGGTGGGGGAGGGGAACAGTGGTTATGATCAAAATACACTATGTATGAAAATTGTCAATGAAAAAGTCTAAAAATAAAGGTTAACCTGAGAATATCACAGTGAATACTAGATTGGAAGGGGCACTGAGTTTGACCAGTGTATAAAATGTCACACTGAACCCAATTAATATGTACAATTAATGTGTGTTATAAAAAATTATATGCAGCCTTTAGTCCCAGCACTCAGGAGGCAGAGGTAGGAGGATTGTCATGAGTTCCAGCCCAGCCTAAGACTACATAGTTAATTCCAGGTCAATCTGGGCTAGAGCTAGACCCTACCTCAAAGAACCAAAAAAAAAAATTATATATATATATGTATATATATGTGTGTGTATATATATATATGCAGGTTTATTTGTATTAATTTTATTGCGCAAGAACTCCACAATTTTAACGACCCATTTACCTCTTCACGAGTGTCTGTAGTGTCAGAAACCTGAACGTATGGAAACGGAGCCTACCTCAAGGTCTCACAAGGCTTGAATCAAAGTGCTGGCAAGGTCAATCTGGAACTCGGATCCCCCTCTCATTGGGAGAAGTTAGTTCCTTGGGGGACAGAACTGAAGGGAGCATTCTTCTTGAGGCCACAGGAAGGTGTCTCTGCTGCTTCACCTTCTTCTAAAAGGCTGGCTGAGGAGGTCTAGCTCACCCTGGCAGAGTTCCTTCTGGCCAAATCAAAGGCAACTGATTGGTGGCTTTACCATAGCTCCTGTCCACACTCAAATGGAAGGATGGTATAATGTGTCCATGGGGCCAGGGAAGCCTTGGGGACCATCTTAGAACCTAACCTACTATAATGTTCGTGGAAGCCATGTCTTGTAGGATCAAAGCAGAAGAAACTACCAAAATGTCAGTCATTGGGAGCTGGGAAAACACATGGGAGAGCACAGCAACTTTATATGAATCTGCCAAAATAAAAGGGATGTCTAGACTATTTTCAATGAAAACTTGCTTTCACAGATGACTGTGGTTAGTATCATTTCATACAAGAAAAAGGCAAATACACCCATGAACATGCTGTACAATCAAAGCTGACTCTCACCACTTAGAAGCCCTGGCTGAGCCCAGTTTGACTCACACTGGGAGATCTGGCTATGGGCAGAAGGTAAGTCTGTCTATTTTAAATGTGGGGAATTCAAGTTTAAATTTGCATCGTCTCCTCTCTTGTTTTCTCCTTTGCTTTCCCTGGAGCACACTGCTCCTGAGGCCTGGCTTGGGTTGTTAGTTATCACAGGGACTGTGTGGTGTGGCTTTCTAAGTCTGGCTACCACAGCAGGTGAACTGCAGTAGTGAGTCAGCATCCGTGGCTGGCTGGGCAGTGGGTGGGCCCAGGTGTGTTTTCCTGTGTGACCTGCTTATGTATCCAGTCTGTCATAGCTCTTCATGCTGCCTATCTGGAGTCTCGTCTCTCAGAACAAAGCCTTGCTTGTGAAAAAAAATCAATCTGTGTAGACTTTACGAACTCGACTGGGCAACATCTATTAGAACTCGCCCAAGAGAAACAGCTAGCTAATTCACATTCAAGGAAGATGCTTGAGGTGCGGAGAGTTCAGGAAAAGTCCTTGAACTCCAGATCCCGAGTTCATGTCTGTTTTTAAGCAAAGAATTGGATAAAATAAGACTGAAAAGAATAACTTTTAGACATTAGATTGCGTTCAGAAGTCAGGAGGGGTGAGGGAGAGTCCATGAACCACAGAAGGGGGCAGGATGCACACGCGTGGCCCGTGAGCCCATGTGGGACGTGAGCATGAAACTTGACAAGGGATTTAGAGATGAGGGACAAGAAAGTGCGAGAGCTCCTGCCATGTGGGAGGCAGGATGGCAGAGAGCCAGTGGGGGAGGAGGGAGGTCTCCCCTTGCCTTAGCCTCGTTGACCAGGACAGGAACCTGAAAGGTCAGGAGAGATGAACAGCCACCTGATAAGTGTCTACTTATAACCCTATTGTGGTGGGCTTTACCTTCAGGCTCAGGAGAGCCAGAGTGAGGGCCGCTTGGTCTGGGCTAGGGGCTGGCTCAAGAAGAGGCCAGCCGTGATGACAAGTTTGGGGGCTGAGCTTAACCAACTACAATGCCAGGATCAGATTTAAATTCTAGAAAAGGGGAACTCCCTCCCAGGAGGAGCTGAAGAGCTCAGGAAGAAAACGGATCTCCTTGCATGAAGAGCTAAAGAGAGGAGAGATCCTTCTCTGGCCTTCCAGTAAAGTGGAGGTTCCAAGGACAGACTTAAACACATTTCTGGGGTTTTGTTTTGTTTTGTTCTTTTAGGTTTGGGGCCCAGTCACCCTAAACTACCTAACAAAGCTCCCTGACTCCCTCTCAAAGGCAGTATGGGAAGGGAACTATGGGGACAATAGAATGCAAGCAGGGGGCAGGGAGGTGCCAGAGCAAGTGAGACGTCATGAGGAGCTGGGACCAGGGCTGTGGCAGGGCATCTCTTGGCAGGGGGTGATCAGGACTCTTCGGAGGGGTGTGCCTTTGCTGAGGGAAGTGGAGCCCCCCCATCTACTACTGCAGGTCAAGGCTGACGCCTAGAACCACAGTCCTCACTCCTCCCACTTACCAGCTTCCTCTAATGCCTCCCATTGACGAAAACCAACTGGAAGGCTGATGGAAACAGGTCTGGGAAATGGAGGTGGCCAAATCCCAGTCGCTGGATCACAGAGCTGAGGGTTTTGGCAAAAGAAGCCATAGGGTGCAGAAGAGGGTAGCGATGTAGGTTGAGGCTGTTGTACCAGGAGGAGAACTGCATCCTTGTGAAGGCACCAAGCCTGATGGCCCCCCATCAGTGTGCACCATCAGCGCTGCCCACAGGGTGGGTCCAGTGCATGCTGACAAATGCATCTGCTGGCCAGGCACACAGTGACAGCAGGATGGGCGTGTCCTGCTGAGAACATCTTCCATGAATAGCACTAAAGAAAAGGGCTGAGACGCAGATAACACCACTTGATTTTAATAAGAATATGACATTACAAAGAGATCTACCTAATGCGCACAGTGGTGCCAGCGAAGCTCCTTTGGCCTGTGCTGCCAGCTCAGAGTCGCAGCTTGTGCAGGAAGGCATGGACAGAGGGACCTGCGTTCTGTGGTTTGAAGCCAGCCTGCCCCCGCCGGGTTTCTGTAGCAGGCTTCTCAGTCGTGAAAAGGGGAAAGGAGACAGAATTCTGGCAGATTCTACACAGTATGTACGACATGGAGCCCAGAGTAGAATCTTCTAGAGTATCTGCGGGAATAGGCAACTGCTGATGGGCGGGTGACCATCAGATGCACAAAGATGTTCTGTTCAATAGAAAGTGTTGTGGGAAATATGGTTTTTCCTTGCTTTTCTTTCCCTCCCTTGCTAACTCTTCCCATCCTGCCCCCTCTCTTTTCTCCTCCAGAGCCTCCCAGATGTTTCCATGTTCCTGAATAATCAGAGAACCTGTGGAGGGAGTGGGCAGTGGAAGGCCATGAATGTCTACAGGAATCCTCTGAGGGCGTTGATGTAAATTTATATTCACCAGAGATCCTACACAGTAGGGGGTGGGGAGCAGTGCACAAACGCCCTGCGTTATCAGTCACAAGGCAAGGGGGAGGGCCTGGGTCTCAGTCTTCCATAAATGCTCCAGAGAAAAATCTAGCTCAGCGGTGATGCTGGCCTGTTCTAACACATGGCCAACCTGATGAGAAGAGAGACCACCTCTTCTAATATTGACCCCATTCGATGGGCCGTGTTTCATTCCAAAAAGATAGAGGTCAGGCTAGAGAGATGGCTCAACGTCAATTCCCATTACCCACAAAAAGCCAGATGTACAGAGTCTTGCACCTGGAGTTCATTTGCAGTGACTAGAGGTATCCATTCTCTTTCTCTCTGTCTCTCTCTCCCTCTCTGCTTGCAAATAAATAAGTAAAATATTTTTAAAGAGGTTATTTAATGTATTTGAGCAAGTTGAGCAAAAAGTAAGAAAATTCCTGGGCAGTGAATATGGCTCAGTGGGAGCGCACTTCTTATCATGCTTGAGGCCTTGGGTTCAATCCCAGAACTGAAATAAAATAAAAATCAAAACAAATGGCCAGGCTGGTGCTCCCTAGGCTGGGTACCAACGGTTCCACCTGACAAGTGGGGCAGCGATCAAAGCAGGTGGCGAAGAACCTCAATACAGCAGCAAGGCTTTCCAAAGACGTCACCCTGAACAAAGTGTTCACTTGTCCCTGTCAGTGGCCCTTCCTGTTGCCCTCCCTCTTGCTGTATTCACAGGCTCGGGTCTTCTAAATTACAGCCTTTGTTCTGCCATTAATCCTCTCCTTTCATCCCGTGCGCATGTCGGATCCCTGGACTTGTGTCACTGAATTGTTGCTGCTTTCTTTTCAGCTGTCCTTGCTGGCAGGTGCACCGAGCTGTAATTTTCCTGGAGGTGCAGTGAGCCCTTCCCCATGGGCCCACGGAGCTCTGTTGTTGCTTCCAACATGCAGGTCTGAATGCCCGCAGCACAGGACGCGAAAGGAGACCCAGTGGAACCAGGCGCCTGTGTGTCCTCAAGTGTCCCATTCTGGTGACACTAGTGAGAAGAAGGAGACGTGTCAGGAGGAAGGGACATTTCGCTTCGAACAGCAGCGTCACTTAGCAGTGAGGCACAGCCTGGCCACTGCTGTGTGAACAGAGCACTCTGGAGCAAACCTATCACGTGGAGGTCGGTCAAGAGACGCTGTAAAAATAAGGCAATTGAGGCTGCTCCTGGGGTATCACTACACACCGCGTTATGGCCATGTAGGAGGTGCACTGTGAACTCGAAATAAAAACCGTGATGGGCGAAGGCCTCGACAGAAACCGTCAGGAACTATCATTACTAAGTGTTATTACTGTATGTAAATAGATGTGCTGTGCTCTCACACGACCGGCTGCAGGGCAAGAAGTTCACGGCTTCCTCTGAAGCCCTGCCCTCTGGTTTGCTAAAGCATCAGAGGTCTGCTGCTCGGCCACCGCAACCAGGGAAAAGAGACTTGCTTCTGGGCTGCTCTGAACAAACAGAGCTCTTCTAGGAAAGAAGGGGGATCCACAGACAGCAGTTAGGTACCACGGCAGGTATGTAGTAAGCCCTCTGTAGCTGTGGTTTCTGCGCTCGTGGCTTCAGTTAAACGTGAATGAGAACTATATAGTGGTGTCTTTATTAAGCACATATATATACATGTCATTGTTCCCTAAATGATACAGTATAAAAAGCTATTTACGTGGCTTTTATATTGCATTAGTACTGGGCTGGAGAGATGGTTCGGCAGCTAAGGCGCTTGCCTGCAAAGCCCAATGACCCAGGTTTGATTCCCCAGCACCCATGTCAAGCCAGATGCAGCATCTGGAGGTCGTATGCAGTGGCTGGAGTATTCAGATCCCGTGTTGAGAGTATAAGTAATCTAGAGATGACGGAGTCTGTGAGAGGACACGTGCAAGCTCTGCACAAACACTACTGTATATGAGGGAATCGAGCATCCTTGGATGCTGAAGGATGCCTGTACTGTGTCTGGCACTTGGCCAGGCACCAAAGTGGAATTTCTGTATAAAACACCGTCTCTGGAACATTGACTGCGGGCTAAGTGCCGGACTCAAAACGTTACTCAGTAAGACAGTCAGTGTCTACTTTATACTATATTTTATTGTTACAACAAAAATTAGAGCCTGGTTAATCTGCCTTTCATCTATATCCTCAACATAAAACACTGTCTGTAAGATGAATTCCTTTTTCTCCGGATGTTGCCCGTAGGTGAAGGGTTTCGGGGATTCATGATAAATTCTTTCATGCATTTGTGAAGTCATCAGGACAAAGAGAATGCAGCTTGTCCTTTGCCTGGGAAATGAAGGAAGACTATACAGCATTCCATCTTCGAGGATGAGCCGAAGGGACCAGTGGAATCCAAGTGTATCAATCCCCTTTGTGCTGCTGGAGGCTGGTAACTTTATTAAGAAGCGTTTATTGGGCTCAAGGTTCTGGAGGTTCAAGACCTCTTTGCTGGGAGAGGCTTCAGGGACAAGAGACAAGAAATAGCTATGTGTGTCTCCTCTGTCAGCCTCTCCATCTTCTTACAAAGTCACCAGGATCCAGTCATGGGGCTGCACCTTACTGACTTGCTCTAACTCTAATCGCCTCCCAGAGAGCCCACCTCTAAATAAGATTAAGTTTTCACTCTCTAAATGCCTCAGCACCAGGGAAGGAAGAAACCTCAGGGGTGGGGTCCTTGTACAGCATGGAGGCATAGAGACAGTTCTCTTCTTTTTAAAAGAAATCCTGTGTGAATTTAAGGTTTGCCATTTCCATTATAAGATTAGTGTAGTTGACTGTCTTGATGGTGAACCGGACTGACAGAATATGGTAGCTTGAATGTGAATGTCCCCCATATCCTCTCGAGTTTTGAATTAATCCCCATACTTAACACCCGGCTAGCAGGAGGTGGGTTCTTGCTGGAGGAGGCATGGCCCCTGGGTAGGTCCTGGGATTTTATAATCTAGCTCCACTGCCCAGTGCTAGCTCCCTCTTTCTACTTCTTTCTCATTGATCCGTGACTACTCTGCGAGGCAGCCCCCTGCTCGCCCCGGGGCTTTCACCACTATAATAAAGCTTCCCCTCAGAATTGCAAGCTGAAGTAAACCCTTTGGTCAGGTGTTTGCAGAGTCCCTCTCGTGTGCACGACGCAAGCAGCTAGAGTCCACTAATTTAGCGAGAGTCCCTAGGATGCAGTTCTGTTAGCTTTATTCTCGTGCTGTACTTTAGGCCTCCAGCTGCAGAGAGCTCAGTGTGACCAGGCAGAAAAGCACAAATGGGGATGGAGCTGGAGATAATTTCAAGAGGGCAAGTGACATCCAACTTCCAGCTTCCAGATAAGAGGCGACGATTGCCTGAGCCCCAGCTGGGAGGGTGTGTGAATGAGAGGCAGGAGGCCCTAGTGACAGGAAACACTGGGGCAGCACAGTCTAATGCTGGTGACTGGGAGGATGACATCTCTCTGAGGAGCCAGGGAGAAAGTAAATGCTTTGGCAAAGAGAAGATAAGGAAATCCATTTTTGTCACTGGGTCAGGTGACCTGTGTCACTAAGGTAACCTCTAGAATGGGTGGGGCCTGTCTGTGCCATATAGCAGTGTGTTCTGCATTCTCAGGCCAGTGGGTGGTGGTGTACATGGATGTCCTCTGCTTTCTCAGAATATCCCCTGGCAGCTAATAGAACGCCTTCCAGCACTACACAGGCTAACCTTCTGGGAGCTGGTTACCTTTCTGGGTCCAGCAGGGTCTCTCATTGTGTGTGACAGCAGTCTGTAGTATCTTCAGCAATAGGGTCTTATCTTTTGCCTGAGGTGGGTATTCAAGAGCTTTGACATAAGCTAGTCTTGTTTTGGGGACCTTGTAGGTCTCTTTGATCAGCAGCTCAGTGTGGGAAGTAACTAATTACTGGGTCAGGGAGTTCAAGGCCAGAGCAATTTGTCCTAGAGGTAGGCTGCAGGGCCCTTCTTGCCGTACAATGCCCCCAGCTACCTTGAGAACTTACTGTGTGAAAGAAAGGATTCTGTGGTGTCAATTCATTGTGGGTTTAGATTAGTATATATCTCCCCGTTGTGCCACTCCCCCCACCTTCCTTCCCCCAATTCCTTCCATCCTCTTTGTCAGTCTCTCAATTCACCTGTCAGGTTTCCTTACTGTTCAGGCTTAACCTGATTAGAAAGCACAGATGAGGTCTCTGTTCTTGTGTGAGTTCACCGAGTATGGTCAATTCCAATTCCATCCACTTTCCTGCAAATTTCATTATGTCATTTTTCCTTACTGCTGAGTAGAATCCCATAGTATATGTACCAGAATTTTGGTAACCACTTGTCCAGTGATGGGCATTTAGGTTGATTCCAATTCTTAGCTATTAGGAGTTGATCCACTATAAATATGGTTGAGCAAATGTCTCTTTGCTGAAGCCAGGGATCTTGAGGGAAGATGCCCAATAGAGGCATAGCTGGGTCCATTGGCAGCTCTCTGTACATCTTTTTCAGGAGCCTCCACGCTGCTTTCCATAGTGGTTGTCCAAGTTTGTACTCCCATCAACAGTGAATAAGGGTTCATCCCACCCCACCCCACCCACCCCCGCCACCAGCATCTATTGTTGGTAGGTTTTTTAATAATTGCCTTTCTGACTGGAGTAAGGTGGAATCTCATTGTTGTTTTGATTTCCAGTTCCCTGATGATGTTGAACGTTTTCTTAAATGAGAATTGGCCATTTGTATTTTCTCCTCTGAATTCCCTGTTGAGTTCAGTGCCCCATTTTGTGAAAGGGCTGCTTGATTTTTCATTATTATTTTTTTAGTTCTTTGTAAGTTCTAGATATTAGACTTAGATCTCTGTCCTTGTTACAGCTGGCACATATGACTCCCATTCTGATGGTGGTCTATTGGCTCTGAGAACAGTATGTTTGTCTGTAGATGCTTTTTAGCTTGATGAGAGCCCATTGGTTAAACATTTGTTGCACTTCCTGGGCTACTGGGAGTATATTAAGGAATTTTTCTTACTCCTATCTTGTGGAGCGTTCCCACTGTTTTTTCTTCCAGGGTTTTCAGAGTTTCAGGTCTTATGTTGAGGTCTTTAATCCATTTGGAGTTGAGTTTTGTGTATGAAGAGAGGAGTGGATCTGGCTTCATTTTTTTAAACATATTTATCAAATTTGTCCAGCACCATTTGTTGAAGATGCTCTCTTTTCACCAGTTAACATTGTTGGCACCTTTGTCAAATATTCCTGTTTTTTAATAAACTGATCTCAGAGATTTCGTGACAGCAGGACAAGTGGACTGAAACAACTGGACAACAAAACATGGTGCCTGTGGAGAATAAAACGAAATAAGGACATTTAAAGCTGTAACAGTCATTAACAATGGACAAGAAGGAGACACAGAACCCTGCTGGGGAAGAAAAGAGGAAGACAGGTGTGGGCGAGCGAGTGTCCATCATGGCTGTCACCAATCATTAAACCTAAAGTGGCAAAGAAAGGAAACAAGGTCAAGTCTATGACCCGGGGGTATGCTGCTGACCACTTGAAAGACAGACAACAGTTCAAAGTGACTGGGCCAGAAGACAGCGTGGGTGAGGGAGCAGTGTTGATCTCTGGGAACGCACGCGAAGGACATAGGAAAGAGACTCCTGGCTCCATCCATGAGCACCCACTAAGCTCTTGACACTCCTCAGTTTGTTAATGATCCAGATGTGCTCCCTCACCTCTGGCTATACCACGAGGCCTTCCTTAGCACCCACTAATATGTAGTCTATAAAGATCCAGATGTGTCTCTTCACCTCTGTCTATACCATGAGGTCTCGTTAGCACCACTCATATTTAGTCTATAATGATCCAGATGTGTCTTGTCACCTCTGGCTATAGCATAAGGCCTCCTTAGCAGCACTCATATTTAGTTTATAAAGATCCAGATGTGTCTCTTCACCTCTGTCTATACCATAAGGCCTCATTAGCACCACTCATATGTAGTCTATAAAGATCCAGATGTGTCCCCTCACCTCTGTCTATCCCATGCCTCACTCCTTGTGGCTTCTTCCCACTGAGATTGTGAGAAAGCTGAAGGCCTTCCTGCAGCCCACAAGGAGCTACACAGAGTGTCAGCTTTTCCCTGTGTCCAGAACCAGCACCCCTAGGCTTCACTGATCCCACCTCCCAGTCAGCTGAGTCCCAGCCTGGTCCTTCCTAGCAGCCGGTTACGCCCACCTGCTAGGCTGCGTGGGGTTTCAATGAGCTGTTCTCTCATAATCTCATGTGCTTTCAGTGTTGCTTCCCAGCTGGTGACAATTTGGGTAGTGGAGCCTTGGGGAGGGGGTGTGCTGCTGAAGGTGGGCTTTGGGGGTGCCAGAAGAATCTCAGATGGCTTTTTGCCAGCTGCCCAGCCTCTGCTCTGTCATCCTTTCTTGCCATGTTGAAGTCTCCCCTGGAGGCTGTAACAGAAATAGACCCTTTCTTCCCACCAGCTGCTTTTGGTGGGGTGTTTTGTCCCAGTAATGCCAGGGTGACCCCAACACTGGTCAGTGACATTCTTCATGCGCTGCGGTGGCCTCGGGAGACCACAATGGAGCTGGAAAGCTGCTCTTACCTAGAGACACCTCAGCAAGGCGGACTGTGGATGACGTGCGGCAGACAAGCACATATGCCACCAGTCGGGCAGAAGCAAGCACACATCATCCTGCCAATGGCGACAGATGACCCGATGGCGTCTGGTCACTGGGCGATCCTTTTCTTTACCTCACACGGCTGGCTCACTGTGTCTGTGGCAGGTAGCGTGTGAGTGCCTGGTGCAGTGTTCAAGGAACAGGGAAACCGCCGGCACTGTGGGTCTCAGAACTTGTTCTGTTGTTAAGCAAACATGACTGTATCGGTGATTATTGTCACGTCACAACTTTTTAGCCCTTAACTGAAGTCAAACGGGTTCAGTTTCCAGGTTTTTTTCTAAGAAGTGGAACAGAGACACCAATAACAGACCCTAAGCATAAACGATAATATATCAGGACATAATGCTGTGGAGACAGTTCTTGAACATTTGAGGCCAAAAGAAAGCAGCACAAGCTGCCTCATATAAATGAAGAGTTTGCCTAGGTGTGGGCTTTCACAGTGGATAAAAGCATGTCGGTCCCAAGTGGTATGTGCATGAGAGTGAGGCCCTCATCGGTCTTCCAATGTGATGTCTGCAAATTCTGCAGAGTGAGGCTCGCAAAGCAGAGGCAAGGAGGAGCCGAGGCAGAGGCTCCTGCCTGGACACTGGTTTCCAGCTTCAGCCGCTTTCTCTGCCGGTGCCCTGGGCCTCGTGTTGGGAGAGTGTCCTCACGCTGGGCTCAGCCACCAGCCACGCCTCCTGCCCTCTCCGGCCCTGGGCTTACTTCCTCTGGAGCCAGGGGAACTTCTATGCTTTGTTTGTCTGCTTGCTTGCTTGGTTGGTTGGTTGGGGTTTTTCCTGTTGTTTCAGTTTAGGGTCTCACTCTAGCGGGGGATAACCTGGAACTCAGCCTGTATCCCAGGCTGGCCTCTCACTCACAACAATCCTCCTACCTCTGCCTCCCAAGAGCTGGGATTGAAGGCAGGTGCCATCACACCCAGAAAAAAGATTGTTTTTTTAACTTTATCATGTTTGTTTTACTTTCAAATTTCATACCATTTTCTTTTTAAATTTTTTATTGCACAGGGTACTGTGTTGTAGAAGGTCATTTTCATAAGCCTGTTCCCAGCCATATCCTCCTGCCCTCCCTCCCTGTCCTATAGATCCTTTAATCCCCCATACACTTTGCTTCTGTGTCCCCGTCATACGTACATGCATGATTTCATGTATACGTATAAAATCCAGGAACCACGTACATACAAGGCAACTGATACTTGTGTTTCTGAGATTGGCTTAATTCACAACATGAATATCTCCAGTTGCATCTGCTTTCTTATAAGCATCATAACTGTCATTTTTATAACCCAAAATTCCATTATGCATAATATATATACATATATATGAAGAATATATAATATATATGTATATATATGAAGAATATATAATATATATGTATATATATATGTCACGTTTCCTTTATCCAGTCCTCTGCTGTTGGGCCTCTAGGTTAGTTCTATAACTTAGCTACTGTGACTAGTGCTGCAATAAACATTGATGAGTTTCTTTAGGATACGTTAACTTGGAGGCCTTTGGATACATACATAGGGGTAGATTTTGTTGTTTGAGAAATCTCCAGACTTATTTCTGTAGTAGGTGGGTTAGTTTACATTCCCACCTTTGCTGAAGATTTTCTTGGCACTCTGGGGTCTTTTGTGCTTTTATATGAATTTTAAGATTACAATATTGCTTCTCTATTTCTGTGAAGAATTTCTCTGGAATTTTGATGGGGATTGAATTAAATCTGCAGTTTAGTTTTGGAAATATTGACATTTTCAAATATTCATTCTTCCAATCCATGAGCATGGGGGGGTGTTTCCATCTCCCACCATCTCCTTCAGTTTCCTTCTTTGGTGTTCTCGTCTTCATTGTAGAGATCTCTTATTTACTTGGTTAGATTTATTACAAAGTGTGTGTGAGGCAATTATTCATGTGACTGTTTTCCTTATTCTGTTCTCAGGATGTTCGTCATTGCTGTTTAGTAAGGCAATTGATCTCTGCATGTTATTTTTCTACTATGGCGCTCTGCTGAAAAGGCTGATCAGACCGGAGAGTCTTCTGGCCGTCTGTCAGGTTAGCCGGCCTGTGAGTCATGCCTTCTCTGGGGATCACAAATGTGTGTGCCACTCTGCATCTGGCTTTACAGAGGTATTGGGGAATGAAACTTGGATCAGCAAACTTTGAAAGTACCTTTAACCACAGTCATTTCTCTCTCTCTCTCTCTCTCTCTCTCTCTCTCTCTCTCTCTCTCTCTCTCTCTCTCTCTCTCAGTTTGGCTAAAGAATTATTGCTCTGCTTTGTTCTTTCAAAGAACCAACTACTAGTTTCATTGATACTCTGTATTTTTTTTCATTCTATTTCATTAATTTATGCCTTTATCTTAATTATTTCTTTTTATTCACAGATTTGAGGTCTGGCTTGTCCTGGTTTTCTCAATGCCCCGCAGTGCATCATTCTGATGTTTATTTAAAATCCCTCTAATTATTTAAAACGCAGGCACTTATAGCTGTGACTGACTTCTTTCATTGTATCCCATAGGTTTTGATATGCTGTGTTTTCCTTTTTTTTCCATTAAAGAATTCTTTATTTCTTCCTTGATTTCTTGATCTTTCAGTACTATGCTGTTCAATCTCTATGAGTTTGTGTCTGTCATTTTGGGGCTCTTAATTTCTAGTTTTATTCCACTGCAGTCAGAAAAAAGTACAAGAAATGATTTCAGTTTTCCTCCATTTGTCAAGGTGTAATTTGGGTTTTATTATGTGGCCTATTTTACAGAAAGCTTCCTGGGGTCCTGAGAAGAATTTGGATTCTGTGGTGTTTGGACAGAATGTTTGTAAGATGTCTGCTAGGTCCATTTGAGCTATGATGCTATTTCACTCAGATGTTTCTCTGTTGACTTTTTGGTTGGAACGACCTGTCTGCTGAGGAGAGTGGGGTGGTGCAGTCATCCTTCTCTTTGACTTTGTATCTCATAGAACACTTTTTATGAAATTGGGTGTATCCATTGTTTGCAATTGTAATGTCCTCTTAATGGACAAGGGATTCTTTAATTCATAAAATGTGACCTTCTTCATCTCTTCTGAGTTTTATTTGGTCAGATATTAGGGCAGTGACATGTGTTTTTTTATTAGTTTCACTTGATTGAAATTCCTTTTTCAATCCTTTTATCCTAAGATTGTGTCTGTCTTTGATGCGTTTGTCTTTCTTGGAAGCCAAAAAAAAATCATGTCGTTAATCAATTTTACTAGTCTGTGTCTTTTGATTGGGGGAGTTGAGACCATTAATATTCATGGTTGTTATTGAAAGATTTGTATTAATTCCAGTCATCTTGTTGATTTTGTAGTGTTTGGTGATTTCCTGTTCCTCACTTGTTTAAGTACTGTTCTCGTGTCATTTATCCTTTCCTGAAACCTTATAAATGTACTCATCTTTCTCTTCAGTCTGGAGGATTCGTTTAAGCATATTCTGTAGAGTTAGTTTAGTTGACATGAATTCCTTCAGCCTGTTCTGATCCTGAAAATTTTTTTCTTTCTCCTATAATTATGACAGATAGCTTGGTACAGTGCTCTGAGTTGGTAGTTGTTATGTTTCAGAACTTGAAATGCATCATTAAAAACTCTCTTGGCAGGGTTGGGGAGATGGCTCGGTGGTTAAAGGTGCTTGCTTGCAAAGCCTCACGGCCCAAGTTTGATTTCCCCAGTACCCACATAAAGCCAGATGCACAAAGTGGCACATGCATATGGAGCTCACTTGCAGTGGCAGATAGCCTTGGCATGCCTATTCTCTCTCTTTCTCTCTCTCAAATTAATAAATTCATTAATTAATAAAGATGTATTTTTAAACTCTTCTGGCTTTTAAAGCTTCTGTTGAAAAAGCTGTTCAAATGGACCTTCCTTCATACATGACTTGGTCTTTCTCTGTTGCTACTTTGTTCTGAATAGTTTGTGTTTTGAGTTTAACAGGATGTGAGGGGAGTCTTCAAATGCTAAGCGTGGTGGCACATGCTTGTGCAGCACCGTATTTGGTTCTGTAATGGCAGAGACAGGAAGATCCCTAGGGCTATTGGATAACTAGGCTAGCCAAACGGTGAGCTCAGGTTCAACGAGAGACCCTGCCTCAAACAATAAGGCAGAGAGCCACTGAGTAGGTCCCCTACTGCCTGCCTTAGGTCTCCACAGGCATGCATACACACATGCACAAGCACCCACATAACCCATGCACGCCCACATGTATATGAACATGCACACACCACGCACACACCCCAAAGCTCCAATAACGTCTTGCTGCTTCTGTGGTCTTGTTAAGATGGCGTCTCGTGACGCTCAGTGGAGTGCCAATAGGAGCCGGTTCTCGGAGCGTCCTCTCCACCCTGAGCTGCTGTCAGGGCTTTGCTCTCCCTGCTGCCGACAGTGAAGGGCTGCTTTCATGAGACTCTGTCTTAAGAGCGGCTCTGCAGGGAACTCTCCAGACCGTGCCAGCCTCTCCAAGATGGGCCCTGTACTGTTCCAGTCCTGATTTTCAGATTTTCTATTTTACTTTGCTATTAGACTAGACATTTTCCAGGCATCTCCCACCTATTCTGGCAGCTTTTCTAGCAGACCACGCCTATGTGCTATTCACCATTTTGAATCTCCATAATTGTTATTTTTGAAACAGGATCTCACTGTGTTGCTCAGACTGCTCTCAAACTCATGAGCTTGACATCAGTTCCCACCCACTTCAACCTCTTATTAAGACAACTCTTCCATCAGTCCTTTGGAATAAGAATAGACTTCAAGGAAATAGTGGCGCAAGGCTTGAATAACGTGAGCCAAGGGAACACCTAAGCAAAAACTCTTCTAGGAAGAGGGAACACTGAGTTCAAAAGTCCTAAAACTGGAGGTGAGGCCATCAGAGGATGGAGTCAGAGGGCAGCGTAGAGGGCGAGGGCACCATGAGATGAGGAGCAGGCGCAGGTGTTAGAAGCAGCAGAATGCAGGTTCTGGTGAAGCGAAGATGGTTCTAGAATATTTGAAGCAGTAGAGTGAGGAAGCTGGAAATACGGATGAAATTCATGGCCCTGATTTCCAAGTGGGCTGAATGTGCCTGTGTTGTGTGCACCCATGGTGACACATGGGGCGAATATGTCAATATATATGATGATAATGGTGTATGAATAGTCAAACCGATATAAATACAATTTAAAAGGGAAGAGGAGGTAGCAGGGCGCTTCTCAGGACTATTGCTGTTACAAATGCACAAACCACAAGAGTTCCTCTGTGGCTGTTTTCTTGGGAGGGCCACTTGTACCTACAGCTGGGCAGAGACAGACTGAGCTTTTCAGGGGAGCACCTGTGGCTCTGGGACAGCTCACCTCTGCTCAGTTTTAAACTAAGCTTTCATATATGTCTATGTAGGAAAAACAGGCATATATTATAGATAGATTAATAATAGTTGGGTTCTATCCATGGTTTCAGACATCTAGTCAGGACCTTAAAACATTTCCTTTACAGATTCAGTTACCAGGAACTTCTGTGCAGATGCGTGACTCTGGCATGTGAGTTCTTGCGTTTCAGTCGCTACTTGTCTGCGCTTTGAATGGAACGGCCTCAGCAGGCCCACGTTTTAGACACTTGCTGCCGAGCTAGTGACACAATCTAGGAGGCTGTGGAACCTTTAGGAAGCGGGGCTGGCTGCAGAAGGTAAGTCACCGGGTGCCAGCCACACCCTCTACTTCCTGGTCCACCTTGATGCCCTCATACCCGCCTGCCATGACGGACTCAACCATGAGCCAAAGTAAAACTGCCTCCCTTCACTTGTTTCTCTCGGGAACGCATCACAGCAACGCACATGTCACAAGTGGTTTGATAAAAGCGACCTCACTAAAAATGCTGTGGTCTCTACTCCACCGGAGAAAGGGAAAGACTTGTAATTTTTATACCAAGCCATACATTTTGAAATGACTTAATGAGGGTCTCTTTAAAGCCTGGGTCTTAGCAGCCGGCTTAAAAGCATGACACAAGGCTGCTGAGAGCAAGAAGCCCTCGGGCCCGTCCCCGTGGTCACACCACAGCCTCTCAGCGTCAGTCCGTCTGCTTTCTGGGTTTCTTTTGTCGTCTGCATTGCTCTACCAGCCTGGCTGTCACTCCTAAGGGCCATTTGTCTTTGTGTGGTGGAGAATGATTGATCTCAATTCCTAAACTTCAAGGTTGTTTGGTTGTTTTGCTTGTTTGCTTTGTCATCCTAAATACTGGAGATTTGGGAGGCAACGTTTATTTTTATTTTAAATTCTCCAAGCTATGGACATTTCATTGCCTGGGAACCTGCTAGTGTTTTGCTGTTGTAGGAAGACATTTCCAAGATCCTGGTTTAGTCTCTAGTTTAGATACTGACATTTCAGCATCCTGGGTTGCATCCTCACTGAGCCTGTGAACTGTCCTTCTCACCTTTGACATTTAAGCCTGGAAACCAAGCAGGTGACTTGATGTGATCAATCCCTGGGCTGCTACTTGGCCAAGCTACCTGTGAAGATATTCCTGGAAGAGCTGGAGAGATGGCTCAGCGGACAGGATCTGCTAGAGAAAATTTGCCTCTAGCCTCTCAGTCCTTGCTAGTGACCACCCATGTGGGAGGCCCACCAGCTCTTCCAAGCCCACAGAGGGGTCCGCATCACCATTCTCTTGAGCAAAGACATGACGGAAACCTGGAGTGCTGGCGGGCAGACATGCACAACTGAAAGCCACTCCTCAGAGCTGCTGAGTTCCTGTGGTGCACAGCTGACCTGGGACACAGGGGTTGCAGGGGGCTGGAGCTTTCCCTAGACCTCCATGCTTCAGGAGCCTTGTACCTCGTAGAGGAGAAACTTTGCTTTTCTCAGAGACCTCACTTTGAACAACACAGTCCAAAATACTCTATGATACTAGACATTGGCCTCAAATGATCTCAGAGAATTCCCACTGCGCCCAGTGTTCCTATTTGCTTTCACGTCTCATCTTCTCCTGGAGCGCAGGTGCTGGAAGTTCAGGACACGTGACAAGCATCCTGCTTCTGAAGCGTGCACATCTCATTTCCACAATCACATCCTCGCATCCTTGATAGTTGAACACAGTTGAACCACGCTTGGAAGAAGATGGCTTAGAGCCTCATCATTTGACCCCACTGTGATTTCTAGAACACATTCTCATCAAAGTATCCAGAGCTGGAGATGCTCAGCTTGTCTGGACCTTGGATTTCAGAGCCCCTGGCAAATGCTCACAGGCTGTGAGGCATGCCTGTGTGGGGCTTTATCTCACTGAGACTCCATGAAGTCCGGTTGGAGAAGCTTACTCCTGTCTTCTCTCTCTCTCTCTCTCTCTCTCTCTGTCTTCTCTCTCTCTCTCTCTCTCTCTCTCTCTCTCTCTCTCTCTCTCTCTCTCTCTCTCTCTCTCTCTCTCTTGGTCCTAAGTGACAAAGAGGAGTGGAGATTTGGCCATTATCCACCTGAATAATGCAGAGCACAGACCCGAAGCCACTCCACCTTGTTACCAGTGCGCATTTATCAAATTAAGTGGAAGGGTTCCAAGACTCTATTTCATTGTGCACTGAGTGTACAGCCCAAGATACTGGCCAGGCCCCAGGTTACTTGAGCTCTGTGGCAAGACCTGGGTGAGAGTTTCATTTTTTTATTTCATCTTTTAAATTAGAGCAAAGTTTTCTTTTTGCCAGAGGTTTTCAAACAATCTTACTGTAAAATCCTTCTTGAAAATGGAATTTTAGCAAAACGCCTGAGCAGTGAGGAGCTGCTCTAGTTGGCCACACCCAAAACTCCAACTCACTTTCAAGCACGTTTTGAAATGTGCATGTTTCTAGAAAAGTTGTCATTGACAAACTCCAACAATGCAATTTGTGTGGGTCAGGAAGAAGAGGAAGAAAAACAATAGATGTCACCTGTGGTGGTTTGATTCAGGTGTCCCCATAAGCTTTGAAGGCTTAATCCCCAGCTGAAGGTAATTTGGAAATCGGAGCCTTCCTAGAGGAGGTGTGTTGTTGGGGGTGAGTTTATGGGTGTCATCGCCAGTTGTCCCTTGCCAGCGTTCGGCACACTCTCCTGCTACTGTTGTCCACCTGATGTTGGCCTCTGCTCATGCCGTCATGATCCCTGCCATCGCAGAATTTCCCCTCAAGTCTATAAGCCAAAATAAACCCATTCCTCCCACAAGCTGCTTTTGGTCAGGTGCTTTGTGCAGCAACCAAGGGCACTCAGGGAAATTGATCTAAAAGAGACTCTGACTCCTGTCTTTCACTCTCCTGCTGGACTCACTGTTGGATAAACCAGGCCACATGCCAGGGGGCACAGGAGGCATTGCTGGAGTTCAAACAGCCCAGTTTCCAGGGAAGTCAGCAGGGCGGCTGGACAGAAAGGATTCAGGCGGTCTCTGGTGTTCAGTGTGTATAACTCTCCCAGCTCCTCTGACCTGGACAAAGCCAGGCTGATGATACCCTCTCAATACTGAATTATTTCAACCACTTTGGAACCTGCCATCCTGCTCCCAAGTTCCATCATTCCGTTGTGAAATTGTCCTGCAACATATATAAAAGGACACAGTTGGAAATATCCTGAAGATATCATTGTTTTTCTGACAAACCCTTGGCCCATGCTAGAGCATCCTCACCAATGAGAACATGCCATCACTTACAGCTCCGCTCACCCCTTATGGAAGACCACTTCAATTCTGTCCACTTCAGGAACTTCTTCTGACGATTGGCTTTAGTTATGGGGATGTCGAGAAAAGCCAGATCTCTATTCTGCATGAGAGCTATTGGCCTCTACATCCCAATACCCAGATACCCAGTGGCCACCTGCCTGCCTTTCTGTTGGTGATCCCAGTCGGCTCCCTACAGAACTCTACGTTCCAATGAGCCAGCTGACTACCTGTGGCTCCGACTTGATGCTCTTGGCACAGAAAGCCCACAACAGGCGTCATTAGTGAATCAATAAATATATCCTGCAAGTGGTCTCCTCTCAGTGGTGACCTCCTTTTCAATTATTGAAGAAAAGTAATAAGTGGCTGCAGCCCAAGGCTTCTACTGAGTTATTAAGCACCAAGACTTGTTATTCTTAGTGTTATTCTGGACTCTGGAGACTATGCTTCTTAACATTTTCAAATCAAGTATAATGTAGTGTATCAGCCAGTACAGAAGCCAGACCAGGAGAGACTGGATGGCTGACACAATCAATGGTAGCCTCTCATAGTTCCAGAGGCCTTCTGGCCTCCTGATCATGGTGGCTTTCTTTTAAGGGCGTGTTATATATTTTTCTCATTTCTGTGATAAATTCAGGAAAGAAGAGTCTGTTTTCCCTCCCAGCTTGAGAGTCTGTCCATCATAGTGGATAGTCATGGAGCATGAAGCAGCTGGTCTATTGGTCTGCAGTCAGGAAGGGAGAAAGTTGAAACGCTGGTTGGCACCTAGCTTTCTCTGTTTTATTCAGTTAAGTATCCCAGCCCATGGGATACGTACCCAAGGTCAGGGTAAGGCTTCCCTTCTCGGTTAAATCTTTCTAAAATGTCCTCACAGACAAGGCAGAGGCTTTTCTCCTAGGTGACTCTAAATCCTATCAAGTTGGCAAGCGAGGTGAACCATCTCAAGAGGACTCTCTCCTCTAGCTTCTGGGTGGAGAGCCATCTTTCCCTGCTGTGTTTGTGTTCTAATTTCCTCTTCATGTGGGGCATCAGTCATTAGAGAGCTCACCCTAGAGGACACGTGTTAATCTAATGACCTCTTTGAAGGTTCTGTCTCCAAATAAAGTTACATTCTGAGAGTTTAACATGAATTACAATGAGATGGGGACGAGTGAGTCACCTGGTCCACCTTTGCCCTGGTCCCAGAGTGGCCTTCTAGAACATCAACTCTGAAAGTGGCCCCCAGATAGCTTTTTGGGTTCTTGTGAGAACCTCACAAAGAGCCCATTCTTTTGTTGGGCAACTCTGAGCCTTAAGTCTTGCTCAGCACGTCCACGGCATCCCTCCTTAGCCTGGGCTCGTGCTGGCTCGGCAGGAGGGAACAGCTCCACCTGGCAGGTGTTCCTCTTTATTTCTGGGCAAGCTCAGCCTCGGCACTGACCACAGCAGGCAATGGGAGAGGTCTGCAAGCCTCCCGGGCTGAGGACGGTGTGCTGATAACTCTCAGCTTCTTCCACACGGAAACCACACGAAAGTCAGCAGCCAAATTATTGAGTCTCTTCTCTTCTGCACTGTCCAGCCCCTCCTCTCCCACAATCCCCTGGACAAGGGTCCATTCCCAAATTCCACACAAGAAATTCAGAATCTACTGTTGGTTTGTGTCTGCCAACACTTGAATATTGACCAAAGCTGAGTCAATCCCAATCATCTGGGCTTATTCCTTAGTAATTTGGCAAATAATCCACATGGCGCTGTGTGCTTCGGCACAGGGCGCCAAGCACCTGCAGCAAGGTCACACTCCTCCAGCAGGCAAAGGTCAAGGCAAGGGCTGGAGCTCGCCCACCGCTCACTGTCAGGAGCAGCCCCAGGGAGAAGCTCTGATTTAGTCTTCATGGCCGCAGGCATGTAGGAAATTTTGCTTCTGGCCTTAATTAACTTCATATCAGTATTTTCTCTGCTGACATTAACTTTTAATACCATGACAGTTTAAATATCTTAATGCATAGCCCTAACCACGGCTCTCTCCTGCCTCCCGAGTCCAGGCAAAACTCACAGTTCCTTTACCACCTCTGATGATGCACTCGGCCCCCTCGGCGCCCTCACGTATAAGAGGTCGCATCCATGTAGCGAAAACATTGAATGTGTCCCTGACTTGCTTCCTGTCATTATTCCCTAAACAATACAGCCAACAACAATGAACCTAGCATTTGCATCGCATCGCCTTTGATGAGTGATCGAGAGTGGTTGAAAGAATGCCAAAGGGCTCTGTGCTGATCCCATACCAGTCCCATACCCCAGTCCTATGGGGGACCTACTGTGGCTTGGATGTGAAATGTCCCTCAAAGGAAAAGGCTAAAAGCCGGGTTGCCAGCCTGTGGCATTTTGGGGGGATCAGGAGACTAATGGAAGGAAATGGGATTACTGGGCACTGGTCCTTGATGAAGCTGTTATGAGCCCACACCTTCCTTTCTCTCTCTTTGCTTCCCAGACACCGTGAGGTGCTCAGTTCCCTTGACCGTGGGCTTCCCACCATATGCACTGTCCAGCCACAGGGTCCAAAGGCAGAAGGGACTGAGCCCAGGAGGGAAAGCAAGTCATTGCTCCTTCTATGTGTTTTACTCAAGCGTTTTGTCACACCACGGGAAGCTGACTGACGCTGGGTTTAAGGATCTTTCGGGACCTACGACTTTATCCTTCTCGCCACCCTCTGCCCCCTCCAATGGCCCTCCCCACCCCATGTTCTTGCTCGCTCTCTGGGAGGCTGACGGCTGTGCGCGTGGACTTTTTCATTATGTGACTTTGGGCAGATTTAATCAAAAGGAAGGAGTCTGGAAACAGTGGCAAGAAGGGCGGGGCACGTTTTTCTTGTCTGTCCCTCCCTGCTCAAGAGCCTGCTCCTGGCCATGGCCTTGTTCCTTCAGTTCACCAGCCCTGCGGCTGGTCCTTCCCCTGGGCCCTGCATTCGGTGGGCTCCCTTTCTCCTTCCTTCCACAGATCTAGGGTGACTGTTCACACAATCTGCATACTTTACCTGAGTCCTCGGGTGTACTCTGTGACTGACTGACTGAGAGGCTGTGTCTTTCCAGGACATAACAGATGCTAATCCTTCCTGGAAACTCCCAGTCTTCTCATTCTCTTCTCGTCCTTTCCTAACACCAGCCTTGAACTTCAGTGAGACCTTTCTGCCGAGATCCACCAGTCAAAGGTGTTTCAGCTCTGACCACTCCCTGGACTCAAGCTCACTGTGTGGGCCCCACTATCAGTCTGCTCAGTGGGTGCAGGGCTGGGGAAGGAGTGTCCCTGAGGCAGAGCCCTGGGCCCAGACACTGCTGCTTCCAAGTTTTCCAGGAGATTCTGACACATGGCTGTGACAAAGAGCTGTTGTTCCAACGCCACCTTCTCTGTCACTTTGCCTTTCTCTGGGGAGGATGCCCATCAGTTCCTGGAGCTCATCAGGTCCAACCTTGAAGTCCACCTCAACGGCCCTTTCCAGGGAGCTTTTCAAAGCTTCCCTTCCCAATCACAGGTCTGAATCCTCAGTCCTTTGAGGACGTCATGCATTCTTTTTACGTGGCATCTTCCCTCCTTGCCAGAGGGCAGGGGATGTTACAGGGAGAAGCCACCTGTGGGTTGGCACTTTCTCTGGTAGTGAAGGACTCAGGAGACATTGGCAGGGTGTCCCTAGTGTCAGTCTTGTGATCTGCCTAAGAACCCTGGCCTGGATCTCAGTTCAAACTCCAACCTACTTTCCTTACATCTACCTAGCTATGAAACTTCACATCCCTCCAAAATGTTTTGTAGAAAATCAATTCTACCATCATGTTGTAGGACAGAGTGTTTTATTTGGCTATTACATTTGAGTTTCATTAATTGTTATGAATCACAACCTATACATACAAACACTGCATCCAAAACAATACAATATTTTTCTTCAAAACCCTGATTCCAGGCTATGATGCAAATGAACAGGAATGAATGGACATATTAGAAAAAACCCGTTTCTTTGATTCTGAGAAGGAAGTACAGCGGCAGAGTCCTCCGATGATCTAGGCCCGCCTCTCTTCTCAGTTTAACAGTGAGTAGAACAGCCTCACAGTCCTCTCACCCTTCCTTCCCTTCCCCAACATGTAGCCTTTGGCCTTCTGGCAAAGTCTGTGCGCTGGGCTCCTTTCCTCTGACCAGTAGCTGCAGGATGATGATGCCACCCGCTCTCCCCGTCTCCATCCTTTGCCCACATGTCATAAGCATCCATCTTCAACTTTGCCTGCTGGCAGCCATTCAAAGATGCACTATTGTTTTCTGTATCATAACGGAAGAAAAATAACCTCTAATAATCTGACCAGCTGTCAAGCAGAAGGTATGACTGGTTCTTACATGCAACACACAAAATCACGTGTCTGGCTCTCATGGCTCCTTCCCCGTGAGCTGCACACTGACCCACCTGGCCTGTGGGCTCGGAGCGAGGACAGTGTGTCACACCTGGCTGGAACTCTCTCCGTTCTTGAAAGGCGAGTTTCCATTGACACAGAAGTCTTTAGCATATGTGCTTGTAGCCTGAAAAAGAGAGTAGAAGGCACTGTGTTTGAAACGTCAGGTTCACTGTTAACTGCCAGTCCTTCCGGGGACTTTTGTGAAATTCTCAATTACTTCAATGATGAGAGCTACAGTTACTTGCTGTGAAGGAAAGGTTCACAGTGTTATAGCATTTTGAAATGGCTCTTTGTTGCTCGGTTGAAAAGGAGTAATAAATAACAATACATAGTTATTCTGTTACCCATGAGCTCAAACCATTTTTACTTTCAATCATCTTGAACTTTTTAACTGTGTAGAATATAGAATATAAATTTTATTTTTAGATGCTTACGGCTTTTCCTCTGAAGATTTCCTACCAGCTTAAAATACTTGGAGCCATTAAAAACCATTGAAGACATAGAAATGTGTTCTATGACCTTCCATGGAGGGGTCATCACTGCAGCAGACGCTGTGAGCAGCCTTCAGGCGGACCTGCTCTCCAAGGCTCCACCTCTCTCCCCTCACTTGGGCCATGTGCTCTTTTGCATTAAAAGTAACTGCTGAGGGCTGGAGCCTTTAAAGCCTAATGGCCTGGGTGTGACTCGCCAGATGAACAAAGTGGTGCATGCATCTGGAGCTCATTTGCAGTGGTTAGAGGCCCTAGCACACCCATTCACTCTTTCTGTCTGTCTTTTTTCTCTCTCTGCTTGCAAATAAATAAAAAATGTTAAAAATTAAAAAAAGACCAACTGTTGAACTTGATTGCTACAAAGCTACCTTCCAGTAGAAGAAAGGTCTGAGAATTTGCAAGTGGAGTGTTCCCGTTTTCCTTGCTGCAGAGACTAGAGTATATGTCGTGGCCCAGAGTCAAATCTGTCTCCATTCTAAAGCCACCCTGAGTCCTCATCTTTGTCAGGGTGACAATGACAGCAATGAGAGCAGCCATCACTGGATGGTTGTAAGAGTGAAATAGGACATATATGCACATATATATATATAATCAGTAATAGCTAGCCACACTCTGTTAATTTTTAATTGCCATATAAAATAATGAGCTTCACTATGACATTTTCATACATGTATGGCATTCTACTTTGCTAACATGCATTAAACATATCATAAATATTAGCATTCACATATATTACTCACATGTGTCCGTATTCATATAGAACCAATATTCACTACATATAATTAGCAACAGCTATACATACGCTTCTGCACCTACTCTTTGACCCAGTAATCCCATTTGCAGGGATTTAAATTGAAGACAGATTGGCAGAACTGCACAAATGTGTGTGCGGAGAGAGTCCATGTGTGTGCAGCAAAACTGAAAAGAAAATTAAAAGACAAAGTGCAACGTAAAGAAAGTATGGAAGTCGGGCATGGTGGTGCACACCTTTAATCCCAGCACTCGGAAGGCCACCCTGAGACTACATACTGAACTCCAGGTCAGCCCGGGCTAGAGCGAGACCCTACCTCAAAAAAACAAAACCCCCCCCAAAAAATGTGGGAAATATTTTTCATTGCTGAGAGTTCTTACAACTTGACAAAAATGTGCTATCTTAAAAACAGACACTGGATAGAAGTGTTTGTGTAATAAGAAATTCGGATGATTGCTAAATATGGAAATATATTCACATGTGCTAGCCACTTAAAAGGCAGACATGTAACCTAAGAAAAGTTTATTCCACAGCACTTATCCAGTATAAAACTGGGAAGATGTTAAAGAGAGCAATAGTAGGGACACATGGCAGGAGCGTCTCCTGCGAATGCAAACGTGGCTGGCCAGGCCTTCTGGAGCGTGCTTTCACACCGTGTGCCAATCATCGTAACCTCCCCGCTTCTATGAGAATATCCCCAGGAAATATTATGCATTCCGAGAGTACACTCAGAAGTGTACTTTGAGACAGTGGTGACGAGAAGGGAAAGAAACTTAACAATTTCCATGCCAAGAAGAACTTGACTCCGTAGATTGCACCGAAGCACTTCAAAGGAGGCTTCAGTAGTGCTTGACCAACAGGAAGAAAAGCCACGATTTGTTCATTTGAAAAAGAAAGATTTGACCTTTCTCTACCTCTCTACCTCAGGAACGTTGCTCGGGCGACTTCCTGGTATATTCTTTCCTCTTTATTCTAACTCTGACACATCTTTTAAATTTTTTATTTCTTTTTTCTGGTTTTGGCATTTTTACATGTGTATATAAAATATCTTATTCACTTCTGAGATAAAGTTTGCTTCTTGGAGGTCACAAACTTCCTGCACGAGGTACCTTGGAGGCCTGTTGGATGATTGTCATTGAATGAATGTTTCATCCTCTGGTTCCTCCTGCGCAGCCCGTGTTCCCTGCAAATGCAGAGGGGCTGACTTGACTGCTTGGGTCTTCCATAAAGTCTTTCAACAAAATTCTGATTTCTTCTGCAATGTTCTTACATTGTTTTCTGCAATGTTCTTACATTTGTTTCTAGGTGTATTGTTGCTGTTTGAAATAGCATCCATCTTAAATAGTAAATTTTCTGCTTGTTGGTGTAAAACAGCAATGAGGTATTTTAAAACATGTAACTTGGATTTGGCACCTCTCATGTTACAGTTTCTCACACCCCTGTTTACTGGCCTTGCTTTCAGTACAATGGACATGACTAAATAATGAACATGCTTCCTTCTAATTTTAAGGCAACATTTACACAATATCACCAATCAGTACAATGTCATAAGTGTTTTCTTAAATTTTATTGAGACTGTGTCTTGCTGGGTAGCCATGACTAGCCTGAAACAGGCTTTTCAGCCTATCCTCCGGGCTCTACCTTCCAACTCCTGGGATTAAAGGCAGGCACCACTATACCCAGTTTGTCCAGATGAAATGCTATGTTTTACATAGCTGAACTTTATTACTTTTGCTAAGAATGCATATAACATACATACACATCTATCACTGAGGATTGAATAATAATAGATATTGTATTATAATGCTTGCTTTTGTAGTCACATATTAAGCCTACTACTTTTCTTCTTAATTTGCTAATGTAGTAAATTAATAATATCCATGTTAATAACTGAGATTGACCTATAACTCCTTTCTTGTGATGTTCTTGTCAAATTTCAGTATCTTATGCAGACTTCCAAAACTGACTGAGGGTACCACTTTTCAGTTTCAAAAAAGTTTACATAAGATTGAAATATATTGGCTATATGCTAGAGCCTGTCTGTAGACACATGCGGGATTAAGGTTGGTTTTGTTCCCTGGGCCATGGCAGGCCCGTTGGCAGGCTGATTTTGTGCTGAGTTCTCTGTAGCCTCTGGATTTCTGCGTGGGTGGGTTACCCAGTGTCTGCCCTTGAAGTGCCCTGGAGCTGGTTGGCAGGCTAGCAATGGAGCAATGCTTGTGTCATTGTTTTTTCCAGGACCTTGGCAGATGTGGTAGAGGTAACCCATCTTATAGTAGGTGGTTGGCTTATCTTTTTCTTGCTGTATTGTTGGATCCTGGATTTTCCCAGTATTCTCTGCTATCTGTAAAACAAAGCAGATTCTCAAACCAAGAGTGAGAGCAGCTTTGATTAAGGGAGATATGCATAGTTGTTTGAGAGAATTTCCAGTGAGCCCACTATTCTTATCCAAAGATCAAAGATCAATGAGGGCTTCTCTCTGGAGTCTGTGAGTTTCCTGATCATGGGATTCTGACTTTGAGTTCTCTCCCACTGAGAGGGCCTCATGTCTAATCAGAGGGCAGTTGGTTGCCTGCAAAGACTGTGTGCCGCTATTGCACACGTTACTTCATGCCTGGCTGGTTGATTGCTTAGCTTGCAGGATCACCTGTTTATTCACAAAAGTTCAGATTTGTATATAAGTAAGAGGGATTATGAATGAGGGAAGGGACGTGTGCACAGACAGATGTGGGCCGGCAGGGAAGCACAGCTGGGCCACACAAGAGAGATTCTCCAGCTTCCTCTGCCCCTGCCCAAGAGCTCACTCAGCCTGGGGGGAAGCTGGGAGCAGATCCTCCTTCCACAGCTTTTGGAAAATAAATTTGTCAGAAAAAATCATTTTATAGAATAGCAAAGGACTCCACATAGGTTCAGTTATACGAAAGAGAACCTGCTGCAATAACAGTGTTATCTGAACTGCATAGGGGAATACATGATTAGAATCCCACCGCCTCTCAGAAACACTGGACGCACTCCTGGGGCTCTTACTAGACATGTCCGTATTCTATTGCCTGTTGTTGTCAAACACTGTTCTTCCCTCATTCGGGCTATTTGCTTGGGGAGTGTGTTTAAGGGCTATGTGGGCTGACTGCAGACATCATGGTGGGCCAGTACGCATGGTAGAGTGACTTGGAAGTGTGGGGTAGACGGGCTTCATTTTGCAAGCTTAGCCAGCAATCCCCTTACGCTGAATTCCCTTGCCTTTCGCTTACTAAAATATGCATAATAAAATGTACTATCTTCGCTATTTTAAAAATATTTCTTCTTCCTTTCTTCCCTCCTTTCTTTCTTTATATTTGAGGGGGGAGGATCGGCATCTAGGGCCTCTTGACAGTGCAAATCAACTCCAGGCACATGTGCCGCTTTGTGGGTCTGGCTGGAATTGAACCAAGCAAGTGTGTTTAACCACTGAGCCATCTCCTCAGCCCCATCCTCTCCATTATTATGTGCATTTCAGTGGTGTCAAGAGTGTCTATGGCCTTAACATCGCCACCATCCACTTCCCAAACTGACACACCCATGAAACACTAAGATCCTTGCTCTAACCGCCAGGTCCCTACATGAGCACTGACTCCCCTCCCCCCCAGCTCTGGACTTGATTGTTCTAGGTCCTGCATATATACAGTTGGGGTTAGTGACTGAGTTACTTCACTTAGATAACATTCATGAGCTTATTCGTAAGGGAATTTCACGTTTCACAGATCTTTCCTGTAAGCCTGCACCTTTCATGGCCTGTGCCGCCTCATTTTGCTTTTCCTGTCATCCGTCAGTGGGCACTTGACTCTGGCTACTGGGAAGAAAGCTGATGTGGCATGTTCAGTTGAGCCTGAAGAAGAGATAGGCAAGAATTTGAATAATATCTAAAAGGTTCTGCTGGTGACTGGTATTTAGCCAAGTGGGGCACAGAAATGACAGAGCTCCCAGGAATACCAGGGAGGAGTGCGGTCACAGTTCTTAGTAACAGCATTGACTCATCCTTGGCCTGATTCCTGATTTCTCTCAGAAATCCTCACGGGAGGGAATTATCTGGGGGAGCCTATGGCTTGTGCTCATGACTCCCCCTCATGACGGTGCAAACCTAATGCCAAATCAGCTGGAAACAAATTGCAAAGAATGAGTCCGCTTGTCAGTCCTGAGACACAGACAATTGTCAGGCACAAGTCTGACCCGTGACATACTTAGTTTGACTTCTCGGACCAAAGCCATTATGGTTTGGGTGGGAATTCTCTTCTGAAAGACACAGCAGCACAGAGGTGCAGCCTCACATGCAGGTCTTGTCAGGCACAGAGCAACCTCAGCCAAAACGCTCACAATCCGAGTCGCCCCTTGCAGATTCCTGGCCGCTGGGACACAGATCGTGTGCTGTGAGGGAAGTTGGGCATCTTGGAGAGCAAGGCCTGCGGTAGTGGAGATCTTGTTGGCTCATGTGGAAACAACCTCCTTAGCCTCTGTAGCCAAGCTATAGCTGTTGGGTGGCTCTGGTGACCTGGCAAGTGAGCAAACTGAAGCTTTTAGAGGTTTGCCAGCCTCGGCCAGTTCACACAGCTGGTCATGGTCAGAGCTGAGGTTCCAGCCCAGGAGTGTTTTCTCCTAAAGCCGATCTCCTTCCCTCCCTCACGCAGCTAGGCTAGATCTGCAAGCGAGAGAAAGTGAGAGCGTGCGTTCATGGAGGGCTGTGGTCAAGCGTGGCCTGTGGACCGGTGCCACCAACATCATCTGTCAGTGGCAGAAATGCAGATTCGGGGATTTCACTGCAGGTGCTGGGTGCAGACTGGGCTCCTGAGGGGCCCAGTGTTCCCTCAGAGGGAGAGCCTTGTCGCTGTGGAAACCACCTGTTGCGCTGTGTTCAGAACTGAGCTTGCACAGGGCAAGCGCAGGCCGCAGTGCAGGAGCTGCTTTAGGGCAGGGCTCTGAACTCTGCTCTCAGTTTTAACTTGGCCAATTAACCCCCTCCTCTTTCTCTGCCAGGCTGTCATTTCCTGCAGTCAGTGACCTCAGGCGCCCGGCATTTGTTCCCTGGAGACGGCCTTCCACCTCGGAGGAAGTCATCTCGTCAGCCAGCACCCCCACTGCCTTCCTGTGCTCACACAGGCTGCAAGCAAGCTCTGTCTGCAAGGACTTCAGTTCTGCCTGTCCGTGGAGCTCAAGCGGATCTGGGCGCAAACTGGATCAGTGCTACCTGGTGACATTCTCCGGAGCACCGGCGCCGAGAAGACAGAGCCGGGCAAATGTTTTCAAGGGGTCAGGTGACCGTGGTAACGAAAGAGATGAGCCCAGGGCCTTGGCGTTGCAAAGCCTTACGGAAGCTGAAGATCTGGCCAAGGTCCTTACAGAAGCACTGAAACGAACACCCTCCAGCGAAGGTGCACTTGGCGCGCTCACACTCCTCTGGGGGATGACTCAATGCCTTGAGTTGCCAGGCCGATGGTGCCACAGTGACAAGCTGTGACTTGGCAGAGAGGACGGCAAAGGGGTCACTTTGGGGGTTGGGGTGTGGCAGGGGAGAAGACACCACGTCTGTCCTGCAAATGTAGTTTCTAGGAGTGTTCTGTTTGCCCGAGTAATGAGTGTACTCGTCACCCCAATGTGTTAGTCACTGTGAATCAAGACCTATGCTCGGGCCTCGTCCAGGGGGTGACTCAGCGACAGTACTTAGATAGGGGTGTCCCCAGGAGAGAGTGTGCCGAGCAGATGGGCGCTCCGGACGTTAGGGAGGCCAGGCGAGCAGGGCTCTTCCCTGCCTCTCTCGCTACTCGCTGGTTCATCTCCAGGGTGGAACTTCTGCTCCTGCAGCTCCTGCTCGTGGACCAAAGGGGAATGCTCCTCGCTGTCCCCGTGTCCCAGAAGGGCCGTGGAAATACTTGTGTGGACAAGTCAAAGTCAAGGCGTATTTGATGCCGACGTAATCTTCCACTAACCACGTCAGTGTAGAAGCTTAGTGTCAACAGCACCGGCAACGTTATTACAATGTCAGTAAAAATGGAGACTTAATCTTTACTGACAGTCTGGTTGTCACACATGCATATGTTTCAGACTTTCGAGGCCGTTACACACACAACACACGCACAATATAATTTTTATTATCTCCATCTAGTTTTGTAAATACATTAGATGTCAGGATAAAGAAATGTATAATAATTTTGGAATAGTTGCTTTCTTAGGCTGTCAGAACTTCAACAAACATGTAATAAGACTAGAGAAGGGCTGGAGAGAAGGCTCAGCTGTTAAGGTGTGTCCCTACTATGCCTGAGCTACGACCTGAGTTCCATTCCCCAGCACCCACATAGAGCCAGACGCACAAAGTGGTATTGGAGTGGCTGGAGGCCCCGGTGCACCTATTCTCTCTCTCTCTCTCTCTCTCTCTCTCTCTCTCTCTCTCTCTCTCTCTCTCTCTCTCTCTCTGTTTCTGTCTCTCTCTCTCTGTCTCTCTCTCTCTTAAGTATTTTTAAACACTAGAGAAGTAGGCCACTGTCTGAACAAGGTGTTAAGACACCACCCTTACTCAGGAAAGCTTAGGGAAATGGACGAGTTCCAGTCCTACTGTGTGCCTGACACAGATGGGCTGGCAGTGGGGGCTGGGGGCTGGGCGTCCTCCTGAGGGACACCATGCTTCCTCTGGGAGTGCGCTCCTTCTCTAGGCCTTCTCGATCAGGTGGTTACAAAGCAAGCCCGCGGTTCTCCTTTGCTTGTCCATCATGAACCCACGCAGTACGAGGTCCTCATCGGACGCTATGGAGTGCTGGTGCTATGTGCTTGGATTTCCCAGCTTTCAAAGCCAAAGTAAACTCATTTCTTTATAAATTACTCAGTCTCAAGGATTTTGTTACAGCAACAGAAAACAAGGTAAGCGAGGCAGGATGAGTTGAAGAGGGAGATGGGATAATGGTGAAAGGTCGAGTTGAAACCATGGTTCTGGTCTTACAGGGACAGGCACTGTCCGTTCTGCTGGCCAACTGTGTACACCATAAGCACAGTACCCAGGCTGAGCAGACCAGAAAGCCAAAGGCTGACTCTCAAGCAAGGAAAAACCACAGTGGAAAAGAAGGGCAGAGCCTGATGCTAACAGGGCAACAGCAATCTCTTCCTTCAAAAGTTAAAGCTCCAGATTAACCTTGACTTTACAAAGCACCAGCCAGGTGTGATTGCAATTGCCTGGAATCCCTGCACTTGGGAGGCTGAGGCAGGGGAATTACAAGATGGAGGACAGTTTGGGATATATCGTGAGACTATGTCTCATAAAACAAAACAAGTACATTGCAGGTATTGCTCCCGTGCGGCAGATTCCTCGATACCACCCATTAGAGACCAGCAGCCCCTCAGTCCCATGTCCCTCCAGTTGGCCACAGCTATGTCTTTCCAGTTGCTTAAACCAAGCAGCTCGGGTTCACCCTGGCTGTCTCCTTTTCACTCACTGTTATACATTCTGTAGCTCTACTTCAAAAGCTGTTCGAATCCACTCGCTTCTTCCTGCCCTGATCCCTGGACAGGATCCCTCCCCTGCTCAGAGCCACACTGCTGCCTCTCCTTCCCTCACAATGGAGCATGCCCTTCTGACATGATCTGGTCCCATCCGTCACAGAAGTCCCCAAGGCCCTTCAACAGGGCAGGCACAGTCCGGCCTTGGAGGGCCAGCTGCCCTCCGCCTGGATGCTTTCGAACGTGCTCTGAGCCAGCCTCCCGTTCTCCACGAGGCCCTCTTCTGACCACCCTCCGTGGCTTCCCGCCCCACCCAGAGCCAAACCCCGCAGTGCATCAGCCAGGCAGCCATCGACTGGCCCTGAGAGACCTCAGACCTTTGTTTTGTCAGCAAAGCAGCCCTTGCTTCTGGAACTCTAGCCTGCTAATGAGTATCTCAAGTGTTTGTTGAATAAACAGGGAAGGAAGCAATTTGGCAGTGAGAGAGAGATGGAGGATCAGACTAGAAAGAGCAGCGGCTGGAGGCGCAGGGTGACGGCCAAGGGACCGATGCACAGCCTCAGAGCTGGTCCTGTCGTCCTGAAATACTATCAGTCTTCTTGGTGGGCGCAGTTCCCAGGAGGACATTCTAATGGCTGCTCTGTACCCCGCTGAGTGGGCATGTGATAACCACGTCGTTCTTGTTGGACATCTTGATTCTGTTCACTACAACAATAACGTGAATATCCTCATGAATATAAGCTGTGCTGTATTTCAGAGAATTCCATTATAATAGGCTGAGAAAAGCCTGAAAAAAAGTCATGGTTCTCCAGAAGGGTCACACACAATTTGGTCTTATTAATATGTTAGAGTGTGATGGGGAAGAGGGGCATTGGGGACCTGGGGAGAGCAACTCATTGTTTGCCCATTAAATAATGTAACTCTTATGGACAATTGAAAAATATGTTAGTGTGTGCATTTCACCATAATGTTGGCAACACTGACAATGTTTGGAAATGCTGACACATTATTTTCTGTGTCTTTCTTTTTCTATGTGTCTGCTATTTGTGTCCTTTCCTCTTTGATTTCTTCTGATGCTTATTGATTTTTTAAACTCATTCGTGTGTGTGTGTGTGTGTGTGTGTGTGTGTGTGTGTGTGTGTGTGTGTGTGTGTACATGTCAGGGCCTCTTGACACTGCAAATGAACACCAGATGCTTTCACCACTTTTTGCATCTGGTTTATGTGAGTAGCTTAGGACTTAAATTCTGGCCAATAGGCTTTGCAAACAAGCACTTTTAACCGCTGAGCCATCTTCCCAGGCTCAAAGCTTATTGTTTTTATCAATTTGTATTAACTCTTTGCCAATCTGAGAGGTTTAAAATGCTACTTTGCTTTTTCTTATTAAGAGTGTGTCTATACTTCCTTTCCTATGAACTACTTCTGTCCTTCAGTTGAGACCTCTGCTTTTGTGTTCAGTTATTCACTCCATTTCACAATTATTTTCTCTCTTACCTTGCTTGTTTGTTGAAGTCTCACTGTGCTGCCCAAGATGATCTCAAACTTTGAGCTCCTGGGCTCAAGTGTTCCAATGCCTCGGTCTCCCCGGTAGCTGTGATGGCAGGCATGCGTCCTTGGACCTGGCCCGTCGCGTGCTTTCTTCTTGTGTGAGGCCCAGTAGCAGTGGAAGGACCAGAATAAGGTGGTAGGCAAGCTCCTCCCACCAACAGCCCGTCACCCCACGGCCTTGGCTAGCTTACCACAGGCCAGCATGAATTCTGGACCAGAGAAAGCAGGAAAGATGAAGAATATATAGTTTTCTTTTCAAGAAAAAGCCTTACCCACTGCCAGAGAGCTGGGGGGCTGAAGCTGTGTATCCAGTACCTGCTAAAATCCTGCTTGGGGTGACTGTTAAGAGGGCATGACCCTCGATCCCGAAATCCTCCTTGGGTGACTCTTAAGAGCATGACACCCTTAGTTTCCTGTTGCTGAAACAAACACCAGACCAGAAACAGTGGTGGGTGGAAAGGGCTTACTTCAGGCTTACAGAATCCAGGGGAAGCACCACCAGTGACGGAAGAAGCGGGCTCACTTCCATAGACGCTTGCTGACCACACGGTCAGCAAACACAGATAGCCAGAGCACCAACTGGCTCTGAACGCATTAGGGCTGGGCTTAAGATCCACCGCCCCCAGGGCTCCACCAGATGGAGACTCAGCTGCAAACTGGATCTTTTAAAAAATGCCTGAGCCTATGAGGCTCATTCAAACCAGCGCACCTGGATAAATCACTGTTCTCTGCTATCTGTCAGTGGGTGTCCACTTCCTCAAGCTACCAGACACTCATTCCTACCATTCATTAGATCAGACGTGCCTTTTTACATCATTTACAAAGGACCCTCTCTCAACATGGTATAGATTCCCAGAAAAGCCTTATTTTCTGGGATAGTATCCTTATTACACAGTTCTCATTACTTGTTAATTCTTATCAAAGGGATTTACAGTTTTACAATTTATTAAATTTGCATAAGCATCTTATCATCAAGTTACCCAAATTAAATAATTTAGTTTTTCAATCAGAAAGAGAACACTTACTTTTTTTTCTTTTTGGTTTTTGGAGGTAGGGTCTCACTCTACCCCAGGCTGACCTGGAATTCTCCTAGTTAGCCTCGGAGTGGCCTCGAACTCACTTCGATCCTCCCTCCTACCTCTGCCACCAGAGTGCTGGGATTAAAGGTGTGTGCCACCAAGCCCAGTGAGAATATTTACTTTTTATAGATGCCACAACAAAAGCCATTTTAATCCCAGTGGATTAAAATCCTCACGCAGACAGTTTAAAGTTCTTGACCTGTCTCGTCAAGAAAAGAACATGCTTAAAAAGGTCATGCAGCGTCCTCATGTTGAAGGGTAGGGTTAGCTAATCTGTGCAGTTTGTCAGGATCTCAACAAGGTCTTGCCATCAATTGGTGAAGCTGACTTTCATACTGTGGGAAATAGAGGTGTCACTCTCCACCACTGAGGAAGACGCCACGCGAGTGGTGAAGGGTAGGTGAGACTTCGGATCTCCATAATAAAGATGATTTTTAAAAATAGAAGAAATGAAGTTGTGAGAGAGGCTGGCTAATAGACTTAGGCCCAATCGGACGGCCAGGAGAACATCCAAGGCTCTATATGTAGCACGGTAAGGTAATGATGGTTGGCAATAATTGCGTTCTTCAAAATAGTTGATTGATAAGGTTTTAAATGCTCGAAACGTGAAGAAATGATAAATGTCTGAAGTGCTCCATACATTAGCCTGACCCCATCATTGCACGTTGTGTGCATCTGCTGAAATACTTCATGCACCTGATAAATGTGTACCATGTTTCAGTTAAAAATAAAGATATCCTTTTTTGTTTTCTGAGTTAGGCTCAGGTCTGCCTTTTAATGTTGCAATTTCCTCTGTTCCTGGGGACCATCGGGCTGCCTACTTTTTACCTTTTGGTTCAGGGCAGGGAGGGAGGGGTCCCTACTGCTGGGAACTTGTTAATTATTCATGCACAGACTAGTATAGCTACCGGCTGAGACCTTTTCTGAGCTTTGAAAGTAAGAAGAAATAATTTCCTGAACTAAGTAAAAGAATTTTAGACATAACTTTGTGGACTTTTCTCCATGTTTAGCCAATTAGTATCTTTCTTCCTTGTCTCCAGTGTGGACAAATGGTTTTAAATACCTTAAAGTCATTTCTTTAGAGAGACCTGAGGTGGCATCTAATTTATTTTGCTGTCCTAAGGCAGGAGAGCAATTAACTCTCAGAGAAATGAGGACCTAAGAATTTTTTAAATCTCCTCAGAGAAGGTTCACTTATAAGACTTTTTCGCCTGGCTAAGTCCTCCTCATCTAAGGATCTGGGATGTTTCAGGCAGGAAGGAACGCTGAGGAGTGCTGCGGGCCGGAGGGCCTCCCGAGGGTTCTCAACTGTAAGCTGCACAGTCATGGGTGGAATGATCTTCTACACTGACAGGTTCAAAGGCAAACTCCAGGCACGACCCTCTCAGCTGCTGCCACCATAGGCACCGCTCTGTTCTAAAATCAGAAACCTGCCTGGTATTGCTCCCCATGGACTGTGCCAGAATGTTCTAGTGTCTTCTAGCACAATTGGATGGACACAAGCAACTCTTAGAGAGTACAAAGAAGGCCGAAGGCAGGAATGGCCCTCCCACAAGCTGTTCTCTTTAGGTACCTGTCGTAATCTCGGTCCCAGTGGACACATAAAGAGGGTGAGGAGGAAGGTGAGGAGGAGGGTGAGCAGCTGAGGCGGGATGAGGTCAGCCAGAGAAAGAAGTGTGCCCGCGCCTCCTTTAGAACTGACTGGGATTCTAGAAAATGTAAACATCTAAACACATGAATAGAATACTTCTCAGAATCTTGAGGGAAGAGCTGAGGAGAGGGCTCAATCCTTAAAGGCGCTTTTCTTCCAAGCCTGCCAGCCAGGGCTCAATTCCCCTGCGTGATATACAGCCAGATGCACTAAGTGAGGCAAACATCTGGAATTGGTTTGCAGCTGCAAGAGGCCCTGATTCTCTCTCTCTTCTTGCAAATAAATAAAATATTTTTTTAAATCCAGGGGAAGGAATACTTTCCTATGAACAGAAATAATGCAGATTAAAAGAGAAAGTCTTAGTAAGATCATTTGTACTTTTATAAAAATGCTAAGAAAGCCATGGGATCGAAAACTGCCGACCGTCTTCAGTAGACAGGGTGTCAGTGAGTAAGGAAGAGGCTTGCAGCCTGCGTAGCTGCGCGAAGGCACCACAAACAGACGGTTCGTGGGCAGCGCCTGCATCTGATCTTGCCGCTTGGACAGATGCCAGAGGACGTCAACTTCAAAGGAAGACAGGCTTGTTTTGGCTCAGGTTCCAGAAGCTTCAATCCAGGTCACGTGCTGTGGGCTCACAGACACATGGTGGTGGGGAGCAAACGGCTGGGAAGTTGCTCACCTCATAGCTGCTGGGAAGGAGGAGGGAGGCGGCCATGTGAGATGCAAACCATAACAGAGAAATAGAAACAATAATCAAATGTTGTAGTCAACGTCTGATAAAGACTACAGAGTGACTTTTCCCCATTTTATATAGAATTAAAGTATTTACTACACAGTTCTTGTCAAAGAAGAGTGATATATGTATATTCATTTTCAGTATGTTGTGTTTCTTCAAAGGAATTTTGATGGCTCAGTCAGTGAAGTGCTTACCATGCGAGCCTGAGGACCTGAGCCGGATCCCTGGCGCCGCTGGCACCGCTGGCCCTGGGGCGGTGGGAACACGAGGATCCCTGGGGCTCGGGGTGAGCTTCTCTGGCCACACCAGCGAGCGCTAGATGCAGCGAAGGCTCAGTCTCAAGAAGGCAGAGAATGACCTGTGATCTTCACACATGCGTCTCTGTGTGCAATGCTCCCATGCGTCTGGACATGTCTACGCACCTGCACACGTGCGTCCACACAGGCACACACATCCAAAGCAAGAAATGTGGGCGTGTGTGTGGAGAGTGAGAAACTTCATCCCCTGGTTCTCATGATCTCGCCTGGAAGGTTTTAGTTTGAGAAACTATTCCTAAATATGGAAAAGCACACGTAAAAGAAGATAATTTCTAAAGAGCTTATGTCAGAGAAATGTCCAGTAGCTGAATTTAGGCCTTTCCATTTAGTGGCAAAATGCATTCAGCAAGCTATAATTATGAAAACTGCCAAGCAGCTGGGGTGACAATAAAAGAATAATGTCTTTGTTCTTGTGGGTGCTATAACACACACTCCATAAACTGGACAGCTTATAAACAACATTTATTTCACACAGTTCCACAGCATTCCAGAGTCACTGTTTAGTAAAGACATCTTGCTTTATTCTGACCTGGTGAGGAGGACAAGCACACTCCCTGGGATAGGGTTAGAGACTGTCTCCTGAAGGCTCATGTGCCCAAGCTTTGTACCTGGGTGGTACCTTCAAGAAGTGGTCATTAGACATGGGATGTCCCCCTCATAAATGCACTGGTACTGCTTTTTGGGTATCTGGTTCTCGTGGCAGAAGAGTAGTGCCTCAGGGCACATCATTAGAAAGCAAGACCACTCAGGTATTTGGTTTGACATGGATGCTTCTGCTCCACGTGGTGACACAGCTGGCCGGGACTCGCCAGAGCCAATGCCAATGCCAATGCCAATGTTTGGACTTTTGGTCTCCAAAACTGTAAGCTAAACCTCTTTACCTGATAAGTTACCCGGCCTGTGGTGCTTTGGTATAGTAGTATAGTATAGGAAACATACATTAGTCTTGCTCAGGGGACCATCCCCTTCAGGATCTTCCTCCTGAGTATTATTACTGTCTGTGTGCTTTATTGGTACACATTCATCTGAGAAAAAAAGCGGAAGAAAAACAAACCAGCAAGACAGTGGTTACTGGGCTCACCTTTATTACTTTATTTTAAGAATGCTTCATGTAAGGCTTTTAAAACATTTAATTAAAAAACCAGATTGATAAGAGATTTCTTGAAAGGTAAAGAAGCATGAAGGTTTTCAGGTTATGTCAGGGTGTTGGGCTCAGAAGTACTGCCCTTACTTGGCTGGACACCTCAAGTGACTTGAGTTCACCTACTTTGTCTATTTTATCTTCAGATCCAAGCTAATTTCTATTAATTACTGTTTCAAATAATTTTCAAATTTTGTTTTCAAAAGTTGATTTTTCCAGATCTTTTATTTATTTTTTCTCCTGTCCCTTGTGCTCCTGTCCCCTGTGCTCCTGTCCCCTGCTCCTGTCCCCTGTGCTCTGTGTTTGTCCTGTCCCTCATGTGCTGTGGCTCTACCCTTCAATTCTCAATTCATTACTCTTTCTTTCCTTGAACTTTGGTCTGCCAGGTTTCATTCCAAATAAAATGATAAATCCCCAGAGCTGCTAGCAAGAGATCAGGAGAAGTGGGTGCCTCCTGTGTCCTGGAGAAGGTGGGAAGGCAGCAATGATGTATGAGAGTTCTGCTGGAAGAATTCTGAAGTCTCTGTGGACCATTTGGCCAGGAACCGCTATTTACCATAGTTCAGAATCCATCCCGTGCTGGGCCAGGGTCATTCCCAAAGGCCGGAAAGCTCACTCACAGAGGAAGAGAAGGTCCATCACCGCTTTGCAGTCTTGGCTTGGGATAATGGAAGTTTGTACTCTTGAGCTAAGAATAGTTCTGCTTCTGGAGTTAAAATAGCTCTTGACAGACTTCTCCCCCTGCGATCCGTGCTGAGGAAAGGCGGGCAGCTCGAATCTCACTCGGAGTCAAATTGCTGCTGATTCTGCAGTCACTGTGTTCCACAGAACTCTGGGGACCCAGCACTTAGGTGTCCTGTGGGCTGGCAAAGCCTAGAATCCAAATCTACCTTTCAGAGAAGAAACCCCTTCGCTTGTAATGTTTCTGGAACCAAACACATGTTTCAAGTGATAAGATTAATTGATGAAATTTAGAGGTTTTCTTTGTTTCGTGTCGTCCACATGAGGAAATGAGTTAATCCTGAATACCAGTTTTCTCATAGAAATGTACATTTTGTTACAGACACAGAGTGCATTATATGATTCTACTGATACTACTTTTATTAGGAAAGGAAGCCGACAGGTGATCTTCACCCAGGTGGCTTTGGTGGAGCTGTGGCTAATGGAAAAGCGGGGCCTTGGGCCTCCCAGAGATTGGGTCACTTTCAGCAGGCGCTGAGGAGTGTGATACACACCCCAGTGCTGAGTGGAGCCATTGTTGAGCCCCTGGAACTGCTAGGGAGTGAGGCAGGGTGCTGAAGGCTCGGCTGCAGCTAACTGCTGTACGCTAACCTTCATGGCGGGAGGGCATCGTCTTTCTCTTACAAGATCAGTAGGCATGCAGTGTCTGAGGCCATGGACAAGGGTGAGTTTTGAAGGGGGCAGTCAAGCCTCAGCAGCTTCTTCTGTGATGTAATGTTTACTTGTCTTGTCTGATAGACAGGAAGTTGGATGGACCATGAGAGTGGGGTGACAGAAGACAGTTCTTCGTCACACTCTCTGGGGAGTGGCCTCTGAGATGACTTTCAATGCTGCCCCCTGAGACCAAAGCTCTTTTGTAATGTCCTTCACCTGAGGATGGCTGCAGCAATTCACTTGCATCTAACCAACACATACAAGATTTGGCTTCAAGAATTAGGTTCTAGGAAGTCTGTGCCCTTGATCTGGACACCATCCCTTGGTCCTCCTTTGGCTCCCTAGGTGGGAACTCAGCTGACACAGAGAGAGGCCCTTGAAGAGGAACTGAGGGCAGCCGCTAAAGAACAGCCACCCATCAGTCCATCAGCCTGGGTGAAACTCACTCTTGCCAACAAGACTGTCCACCTTTTCTTTTAAGACAGGGTCTCTCATTGGCCTGGGCCTTAGGTGAAACTGACTCCACAGGAGCCCCAGGATTCTCGTGCTGCTGTCTCCCCGGTGCTAGGATTACAAGCATATGGCTCTATCCTTGGCATGTTTATGTGGTTTGAGGGATCAAACTCAGAGTCGCATGCTTGTGAGGGAAGGACTTTGCCCCAACCCCAGAGTCTTGTATCTTCAAGGTATATTCATATAGCAGCAGGAAAGTCTAAAATATCATTCCACTCAATAATTCTAAATGCTTACTCCATTAAAAGCTTTTTGGTAGAGGTAAAAAATACATTAAAATGTCTTGATTTCCATTTATTTTCTGGCTTCCGTTTTTGTTACTGTACGGAAAGTACTTCATTCATCCTCCAGCACAACTGAACATGAGCCACTGTGAAAACAGTGAACACATGAGAACACAGACCCGAAGCAACAAGCCAAATGGAAGAGAAAAGGACAATTATAAACGGGACAATCAGAAAACTTGTTGCAACTAATTCGGACTTGAGTTCCACCAGAGAAAGCAGAGCTAGGATAAGATGTGTGTGCGTGCGTGTGTGCATGTGTATGGTGTGTGCATGTATGTATGTGTGTGTGCGTGTATATGCATATGTGTGTATGTATATGTGTGTGTGCATGTGCATTGTGTATGTGTGAGTGCCTGCGTGTGTGTGTGTGTGCCTGTGTGTGTGTGTGTGTGTCTTGGATATAGAGGTTGAATATCTCTAAATCAAAATGCTTAGGACTAGCAAATTTTGGATTTGAGAGTTTTAGAAAATTTGCCTGTGCATTAAATCTTTGGAATCTGGGTATAAACACAAAGTTCACTGTTCCCACACACATGAAGGCCATGTAACAGTCTTTTGCACACAGCCGTGTTTTTTGACTGTGACTCATCACAAAAGTGTGAAATTTGATGTGGAATTTTCCATTTACAATATCGCTTAAGTGCTCAGAAAGTGTTGGATTTTGTAGAATTTGGGGTTTTGGATTAGGAATGCTCCACCCATATGCTCAATTTGAATACAATTTGGGAAAATATACAAGTTTGGTTCAAGTCCAAAATAAAAGGAGTCCACAGCAATGAAAAAAAAACTTTAAAAAATCCATTAGTTCATGGATTTTCAATATATATTAATATTTTTATTTATTTATTTGCAAGCAGAAAGCAATAGAGAGACAGAGAGAATGTGCTCCAGGGCCTCCAGCCCCTGCAAATGAACTCCAGGTGCATGCACCACTTTGTGCATCTGGCTTTATGTGGGTTCTGGGGAATGGAACTCAGGTCATTAAGCTTTGTAGGCATGTAGGCCTTAACCATTAAGCTATCTTCCCAGCACCTCAAAATATATTTTGCCCTCTGAAGCTTTCTACAAAACCAAAATACACACAATAGAAATTATGGTATTTTAGCATAAATTAATCTTATTCTTTAAAATTCATGACATTTACTCATAATGAAAGTCATTGAAAACATTAATATGCAAAATATAGGGATTGGACTTATGGACAGCAGGAGTGTTCCTTTCACAAAAGTTGTACAGAAGAACAATTTTAATTCACAAATCTGAGTAGTCCAAATGATGAGAGAGTCAAACACAGGCTGTCTTGTAATGTAATCTGTATCAATTAAACAAACTCACACGAGCCAGGTCTCACTGTGTGTCCCAGGCTGGTCCTGAGCATTGCTGACTTTAAACTCCCAATACACTGTCTTCAGCCTTCCCTTTGGTAGGATATGTACCACCACACCCAGCCTAACTCAGTCTGCCACCGCATGTTTCTGAAGAGTCTAACTTCCTTTGCTTTGCACGTTGGCCACAAATCTTATCTTGCTCATATATCTCATTGATGACATTTTAGTTGTGATGATGGTCTAAGTAGCAGAGGAACCTCACTGCCAAATTTAGTTCTTTAAAAGAATCACTAAGTTGCTCACCAATGGAATCTGCTGTCCTTAGGAATTTTCACTAAAAACACATCTATTACACAATAGTAACTTCCTGTCTCGGGTGAAGGAGCCACACATTGATAGCCAGGAACTTCCATATGAAAAGTGAATTCTTTCCTCCACCTCGTCCGCAATGGAGTGTGAGCCTTGGAAGTGTGATAAAGATGTCTCAGTGCTGAACTTCTCCTCAGCACTGTGGTGCCTTTTAAATCATCCCGGTGGTCACCACCATCTGGAAAGAGACACTTCTCTAGCCAAAGCGAGAGCAGCATTAATAAATGCATATACACATTTTAAAAAGTGTTGTAAGGCAGTGTGGTTGGCATAATCTATGCATTTAGTCAGACAACAGCAGGTGTTACTCCCCTAGGGCTCATGACCTCCCCACCATATGGCTTTTACTACATCCTCAGTAGCAGGCATGCTCTCCCTCTTATGGAGCAGGCCTCCAGTCCAATTAGAGAGCAGTTGGTTTCCGCCATAACAGATGTGCCACTATTGTACCAGTTGGCACATTTGGCCTGGCTGGCCCATCCTAAGGCTTGCAAGCACCACTGCTGTTTATGGTCTTTGATGACTTCTCTCTTCCATTGCAGAAGAGGTGTTGGAAAGATTTTAAGAGCCAAAGGAAGGGTAGGACTTTTTGCAATGCAATATTCCAGACACAAAATGGCCTTGATAGTAATGACCTCACAGTGCCTACATTACCTACACAAGAGCTTCATAATAAGGAGGAAAAGATGATGACGTCAAATCAAAATAGAGACTAATTGAGAGGGGGAGGGGAGATGATGGAAGGTGGATTTGAGGGAGGAAAGTAAGGGTGGGCAAGGAATTATCATGGTTTATTGTCTATAATTATGGAAGCTGTCGATAAAAAGCTTTTTAAAAAGTGAATTCTGTAATTCATCACATGTATTACTGGGAACAGCTGAAGATTTGCAACCTGGAAACAATGCTTTAATAATTTTGCCGATTTATATGACATCATCCTACACTTAAAACGCAGTTGCCTTGTTTGTGTGCAGTACAATGTCAGTGCTTCGTAACCAAGTGTATTGTGGGTACTCACGTTAGCACTCACTTTCATGTGGCTAGTTTGTGTATTTTGCAAACACTGCTACAATTCAAGACAATTATTTCTGGTGTGTTATGTCCTAAGCTTTCTAAAGTTCCTTCTCCTAATAGGTTTAAAAAGAATACTTTATACAATGACACATTTTTCCCTCTAATAGAAATTAGGTGTGGTGGTGCATCCCTGTACAGCAGTTAGGAAGATCATTTTCAGAGGTTGGCCTGGCTTTATCATAAGATCCTGTCTCAAAAAGCAAAAACAAACACAAAAATAAAACCGAATAAAAATGGAAACAATCAAAATAGAAAAATACTAATATCTATACATCTGTCTATTGGAAGTATACAATTTTGTTAACCTTAAATTTCAAGCTAATTACTTAAGAAGCTGGACCTGTGTTCTCAGATTCTACTTTAGATCACCTTGGTTCATGGTCAACAAGAATCACTATATTATTAAGTATCTTCTCAGTCTGCATTTTACTGGTAATATCAATGGCACATGATTCAATAATATTTTCTGAAATTTAAATTCTGAATTTTCACTTGACTTGTGAACTTCCCATAGTTTCATCAATGTTACGCAGAAGACACAAGATTACTGGGTAAGAGACAGACGACTTTGGTACTCACAGTACAAGCAATGTGAATTTCATGCCTGCATTGACTGCCAGGCCGCCTGAGTGGCCGATGATAGCGCAGAGTGGTTTATGCAGATGCTCAGCGGTTCTACACCACCCCAGAGGAACCCACGGCCCAAAGAACATTAATAGTAGTTTTCATGGGATTAAACCTGCACAACCATTGCACTGGAGAGAAAGCTTGTTTTTATTACATTGGACAGTTTGGACAGTACATGAAGCTCTCATTGGTCCATTGGGAGGTATCACCTCTATGTCCCAAGGCTTTTTGCTGTATGGTGTGTGTGTGTGTGTGTGTGTGTGTGTGTGTGTGTGTGTGTGTGTGTGTCAGAGAAAGAGAGAGAGAAACAGAGAGAGAGAAACAGAGAGAGAGAAACAGAGAGAGAAAGAAACTCATGTATCCCAAGTGGACCTAAACCTAAACTTGCTATATAGAGGAGGGTGACTTTGAACTTCTGATCCTTTTGCTTCTACCTCTCAAGTACTGGGATTCTAGGAAAGCACCACCACAGGGAGTTTCATGTGGTGCTGAGGACTGAACTCAGGGCTTCATGCATGTTAGCACCAGCTGAGCTCCATCCCCAATTCTGTACAACAATTTTGAAAGGCCAGTGCCTCTGCCTGTAAGATGTGCGGAATCCTACGTGCTCTGTGGAGAGCCATCTCACGAGAGTCAACAGTGTTTTCTTCCTGATCACCTGCAATTTCACAATTTAATATGAATGACTTTATAAATGCCTTTTCATTTTCAAATTTCACTTTTGTCTGGAGAATCCTTTGAGTATTTCAGAGGAAACCACTGTTCTGATACAAACCATTACTTTACAATAAAGAAACCCAGGTGCAAAGAAATAGCCTACTAGATCCCAGGAGTTCACATATCAAGTTCAAGTAATGGAATTACAAATCCAAGTGGTCCTAGACAGCAGCGAAAGTGTACTCTCTCCTTTAGAAATGAATGATTTAAAATATATATGAGCAAGTAACTTTCCGGAGCATGTGTTCATGTTCTTCCATAAGTGATTTCTGAGACAAGGCCTCCAGGAAGACTCCAGGAAGGTCTTTTGGGAAGAAGGAATTGTCGGAACATTGTCAGTCAAGTAGAGGAGAGATGTGGAGAGAGGAGACAATCAAAGGTTTGGTGTCAAGCAGGCAGCTACTGGGGACACCTGGATCTTAACGCCACTGGGGAGTTCGGGAGCAGTGTGGACTCTAATTCTCAGGGCTGCCAAGGCAGAAAGAGGGAGCTGGAATATGTCAAACTTCCCATCCTGTTAGACCTTTGAGGGAACTCTGGGAGGTCAGATGACGTACATTCACATTCTGTGATGCCCTCAGGTAGATTGTGTTGGGCAGAGAATGTCAGGTGGGGCCACAGGACAGTAGATAAATGTGGCAATGTGCAGGAGTGTGTCACCAGATGCATCTGCCCCCCTGGCCAAGCACCTGTCAGAAACCAGCGTCACTCCTGAGGAGCTAACCACAGTTTGGGACAGTGGAGGTGACTGGGACCCAGGAAGTCAAGAGCAGGAGTGCCCTTGGGCTTAGAAAAACAACCCAGCCCCTCCCTAGAGTGGGAGCTCCCCTTTACGAGACCACAAACCTAATCCTGGAACTGTGATTGGTCAGAAGCCAGACCAATCGCTGTCTCTCTGGCTCACCTGAGCCAGAGGATATGCTCACCTGAAAGGGGCAAATTGCTGTCTTCTCATGGCTGCCAGTGGAGAGACTCTTCAGCCTCCAGGCTTTCAGTAGGTCTCCCCCTTCTCCCAGTAGACTTTTCCCTCATGACGGAGCCTTCTTCTTCATCTAATAAAGTCTCTCTAAACCTTATTCTCTGGTGGTCTATAATTTTAATTCTTTTCATTTATATGACAAGAATCCAGGTACTCTAAAATTGTTGGTGTATTGGCAAGGAGCCCCAAGTTCCCCATTACAAGTTAATGGGTGCTGGGGGGAGGGGAGTCTTTCTCTTCAGCGATGCAACCACTGGAGGGAGGGGGTAACGGGCATGTATGATCAAAATCCAACACGTACACATGTGACATTGTAAAAAGTCAGCAGCCCCTCCTTGGACTCTTTCTGGGCCTCCACGCCAGGAGAAGGACTGCAAGGCCCTCTGCGCAAGTCCATGCAGATGGAGTTCAGATGGCTTTTTCATGAAATCCATTACAGGAAGGAGCACAAAACACAAACTGATATGATTAAGCCAAGGAGGGAAAGCTACATGAATGGAATGAAGAACACCGACGAGCAGAGCAGAGCAGAGGACGCAGGGAGAAGCCCAGCCCAGCAAAGAGCCATGGTGCCAGCTGCTCTGCCAAGGGTACTCCAAGGCCGGAGGGGCTGCTGCAGGAGGTCCTGGCCACAGGCTCAAAATGACCTCAAAACCTTGTAGGGCCAGTGGGTTTTGAAGATCTTCGTGTGTTAGATGTTGTAGTGGTTTCAAAATCTTTGGATTAAACACAAGAAGGTGCAATGAATTCAGCAAAATGTTCACCACAGCATTGCATCTATTTGAAAATAGCAACTGAGGCATGAGCAAGAAGTGGGCTTTGTCCCAACCCAAGCTTAGGTCCACCGATCCTGGGACCTACTGTGGTGAGTGAAATGAACCCCGAGTTGAAGATGATCGTGATGGGAGGAATCAGAAAGAGCCAGCCGGCTCGCAGGTCAGGGGACACAGTCTGTCGTGGGGATGGGGAGGGCATGGCAGGTAGGAGGGGGCCGTCCAAGGCAGCAGGGCCTTGGGGCCCAGCTCACTCACATTTTGGCAGATAAGGAAGCAGAAACTTCTGGCTGGAACCAGAAGCAGAGATCACTTTCATGCCCACCCCCCAGGAAGCTACTTCTAACAAGGCCACAGTTCAAAGGAGCCAGCACCATGGGCTCAGGACCAAGTGCTCAAACCATGAGTGTGTGTGGAAATTTCCCATTCAATCATGGTACTCAATATGCTGAAGCCCCCTCCAATGTGACTACACCAGAGACTCTTTAAAGAGCTGACTAAAGTTAAATGCGATCATGAAGGTAGACTCGACTCCAGTAGGACTCATGTCCTTATGAGAAAAAGAAGAAATACGGGGGGGGGGGTGCACACAGTAAAGGCCATGTGAGGACACAGCCAAGGGAGGGCTCAGTGGGGATCAACCGTACCAACGCCTTGATCTTGGGCTTCAACCCTCAGAAGTGTGAGATGAGTTATTTAGCTCCTGACCTGATGGTGCTTGACAATGCCTACCCATGCGGCCCAGGAAGCCCCAGGGAGCCAGAGATGAGAACGGGAAGGCTGTGTGAGGGCACAGAACAGACCTCCAAATGGCCACTTGCAGGGTGAGGAAGCTAGAGTAGTCACCAACAGAGAAACTTCTCCCATGCTTGAGTTAGTCCTCGGGGCTCACCTGTCCCCTGCTCCCTGAGAGCCACACACCTTCCCATGGCCAGAGGAGGCCTCAGTACGGGCAACCAAAGCTTGAGGTGTGAAGCCATGGGTGTCTAGGGAAAGGCAGCCTGTCTAATAATGCTGCTCATCACCCGTAGGGAGGACGTGGTGGGTGTTGACAGCATTCTCAATAATGTGAATTAAATAACATAGTGTCTCCTTCAAGGTCATCTTGGGGTGGTAAATTAGTATAGGTTTTAGACTGAGTTCAACAGAAGCATCATGTTTTTGCTCTCTGCTCATATTAACTGCAGAGGAAGGTAATTTACTCAGAGCCTCCTGCTAGTTTTTATGCTGCTCTTGGGAGAGCACCTATAAATAGCATAGGCATTTCAAGGTTTCAGAGTGTATGGCACACCGTACCAGAAGCATGTGTGTAGCAGGGTTATGAATCCAAGGTTCATTTAGAAGAGAAGTTCCCAGCAGCCTGTGTTACAAAGGTAAAGTCCGGTCCTCTCAGAGAAGGTGTTGCGGGGTATGAGATGAGGGCGGGGTCTCTGTCGTCAGAACTGTTACAGCTCAGCATAGCAGCATGGGGTACTCACACCTGTATGAGCAAGCTCATCGGATAAGCAGTTCCAGCTCATCTTCTGCATGTACCTTCGACAACAGGCGAGGACCCCCACCTTTAGCCCATTCAGAGATCCTTTCTTCAAAAATTCTGAGCGGTTACAGGTTTGCTTGCCTTCAGGAAGGAAGATGCATTTCATCTTGTCAGCTGCTGCTCAGATTGTCTCTGGACCACAACCTGACAAAAACTATGAAGGAAACAAGGAGAAACAATATCCAGAGCTGTGGAGACGGTGAGGAAGTGGGCCCAGTGTCTGGGAAGGTGTTTCCCTACCCGTAAATTTCACACTTGCCCAGCTTTTTGTTGTTTAAACTGAGCTGGGGCTGTAACCCAGGGCCAAGCACATGCCAGACAAGCAATGCATTACTGAGCACTAACCCCGAGCCCGTGTTTTTGTGAGGCAGGTCTCAATTAATGGCCCAGGCCGAGCTCCAAACTTTTCATCTTCCTGCCTCAGCCTCCTGGGTGTTGAGATTACAGGCAAGCACCCAGCCCTTCCCAGCTCCTTCAGTCCTCACTCAGCACCTCTCCTCAAATACACTCCTTCCATGCAAGCAAGCTCTTGTCCACGACTCCCATGGGCTCCTAGAGACAGGGTGGGGCTCAGGTGGCCAAACATGGTTGGCTCTCCACGGTTCAGAGTGGGTTCTTCCTACGCTGCCAGGGCTGGAATTCCAGAACCGCCCCAGTAACGCCAGAAGGCTGGGCCCTAGGATCTGCCCACAGTGACACCTCCTCCAGCCAAGAGGCTGGAGACAAGCTTTAAGAAAACTCCTGAATCTATTGGGTGGCATCCATTCAAACCACCACACTGGGACACCTCAGAACGCTGCCGGCGAGAAAGCAGCACCAGTGTGACTCCTCAACCTTGACCAGAACCAAGAACTAAAACAAATCTGCTTTCTTTCTGCATACTCAGCCTTCTGTAGTTCGTCAATCCTGAAAACTGACCAACTCACGCCCTCACAGCCATAGCCCTTTGCGGGAAGCCCAGCCATCTTCTGAGCTCCATCTCCTTCCCCAGGACAGGCTCGCTCTTTTCATTTGCTCCAGAAGTATGTGTACTTAATTATAGTGGTTTATTGTGACTTGTTTTTGTCTCCTCGCCCACACATGCAGCTAATGCCAATGTCTAGGCTTCCATTGTCACCTCTCTTTGCTTTCTTAGCAATATTGCTGGCAGGAGCCGGGCCTCTTGTTCTAATGGATATCTCCATGCCTTGGTGGCCCACTGGGTGGAAGGATTTGACAATGTCTTTGATCAGAGGAAGGACAGGGAGTGGTAACTAATAACAACTAAAGCGTTAGTAGTAACTTATAACAAGCTGAACCTCCATTGTCCAAAGTTCTGTGGGAGTTTAGGAGAGAGGCCCCACACAATGTTGCCAAGCTCCTCCTTAACCCCTCCCAGTCGGAGCTTTGCCCTGCCTCCCACAGGATCAAAATGGGTATTCTTGTGTATTTTTTTATGAAACATGTATGTACTTCTTTCTGATGCCTTTTTTTGTCCGATTCCACAGCAGTTAGGGTTACTTCTTCATAGGGGGATTGTGAGGGTTCAGGCATGCTCCGTAGACACCCTCCCCTTGAGCTCAAACCTAGGCGCTAAAACTGATTGGTCAGGTATGAACCTGCCTCCCTGCCCACCTAGGGCAGCAAATACTCACTGAACAGATAATCCTGTCTCTTCCTCACCTGGCAGGGCAGCAGGAAGGCCCCTCTGAACTTCCAGAGCTTGGCTAAGGCCCCCGCTACAGCCTAATGTGTGTGGTGGGGGCTCGGGGTTCTTTCCCACATGAACTTTTCCTTCTCATGACGGGAGCCCTCTGATGTCTTTCCTTCTGTTTGTTTGACTGACCAGCAGAGATTTTGCTAAAACCTCTCCCACATTTTCTCCCCACACTGGTGGCTGGAGAACTCTGTAACTCCCCATGTTCTCTTAAATAATAAAGTCTCCCACTATACCTTAATATCTGGTTGTCTATTATTTTAATTCTTTAACTTTGTAGATTAAGGTACACCTTAAATTTTGGGGTACATTGGAATTTTTGAGCTGGGCATTATCTAAATTCTAGTCCCCAGCTCAGACTTTAAAATTCTCAGGACCAGGACTTTGAACTTTTGGATTTTGGAACATCTTCACGCATATGAGTTATCATGGGAAGAGGATCTAAATCTAAATACACACTCATTTGCGTTTCACATATACTTTATATTCGGAGCCTCGAGGTAATTGTGTATCATATTGTTGGTGCACTTGAACTTTTGCTGTGACCTGCCTTATGGTGCAGGTGGAAGTTTCCACAGCATCACTTTGGTATTGGTATTTGGTTTTAAGTTGTGAAGTGCATCAGACCATATTTTTCAGATTACTGATGCTCAATTTATACTACATATCTAAACATGCTTACATTTACAACTGATATTTTGGGGCTGGAGAGATGGCTCAGTAGTTAAAGGTGCTTGCTTGCAAAGTCTGACAGCCTGGGTTCAATTCCCCCATACCCACGCAGAGCTGGATGTGCGGGGTGTCACATGCATCCGAAGTTTGCTTGCAGAGGCAGGAGGCCCTAGCATATCTGTTTCTCTCTCTCTCTCTCTCTCTCTCTCTCTCTCTCTCTCTCTCTCTCTCTCGCTCTCTCTCTCTAGCTCTCATCTCTCTACTCTCATAAACAAATAAAGAGAAAATTGATATTTTGCTGGGCACGTCTATGATTTCAGCCCTCAGAAGGCTCAGGTAGGAGGAAGATGAATTTGAGGCCAGCCAGGAGGACATGGTAAAATCTGCTTCAAAAAAGCAAATAAACAACAACAACAACAAAAAAGTAAGCATTCCTCAATAGTTGGCTTTTGTTCCACAGTTTTCCTTCAAAAATATTCGTAACTTCCCACTTTTTTTTCCCTGGGATCCAAAGAGATCATTCTTGCCTCTACTCAGCGTGACATCTTAAACACTTAAGATATCAATTACTAGAAAACAAGTCATTCTTGGCTACGTGCCCTGTGGAGGTTCAGAGACTAAGAGAAACACTGATGAAAGAGAGCTTGCTGAATCTCTTACAGAGCTGTCTGGCGAGGAGGGTCCAGACCATCAGGTGATGAACACTTCACAGTTATTCTCAAACAGAGACCATTTCCAGTAGAAACTTTCCACCAGATTAGCGGTAGCTGCTCTGGGCAGACAGACCACTGCACCCAGCAAAGTGGAATAAAGCTTATTTGTTCTTTAAAGAGTGGGACCAATAAAGGCGCCAGGCCATTTGCAAGTGCTCTGGCTGGTGCTTTCAATTTTAGAAGTCGTCCCTCTTAAAAACATGTATGCGAGCAAGAAATAAATATTCTTTGACTAACTGGAACATATCACTCAGTGGAAGTTTCTCAACACTTAAAAAATAGCAAATGTAGAGAAATAAGTGGATTTTATTAACTTTTTATTTAACTGTGTTTTTTTTAGGGGGGTGCAGAGAGAGCCTTGCTATGTAGCTTCAGGTGGTCTGGAAACCACGATCCTTAACTTTCTAAGTGCTGAGGTGACAGGCATGAGCCACTCCACCTGCTTAACAATCTTCACAGAAACTCTGACTTCAAGTGAGCACTGAAAGTCGAGGGCGCTGTTCCCAGGCACCGACATCTGAGAAGGACGTCTTTCCTTACTGACCACACTGTGCTTTCTATGTCGAGTTATTGGTTTGTCATGGATCTATTTTTTTATTTGAATTTTAGGTTAACAGCCAATGTTTTTTAGAATTTTATTTTGTATATATTATAATACTTTATACTTTTTTTATCCACCCCACCCCTGCTTTTGTTATGACTTAGTCTTCCTAAGGGGACTGACTATATATATAATGCATACTAATATTATCTATTAGAATGTGAATACCATGTGCCAAGGACACCAGACTTGATGAACACTTGTAAGAAACATTGAGTGATGTCCCTAAGCAGTAGGGAAGGACTGTCCTGCCTGCCTTGCATGCTGTCATCAGACCAAATCTCAACCCCAGGACCACTGGGCTCTCCACCCAATTCTATCTTCCAGCTGGGAATCTGACCATCTTACTGATCTTACTGGCTACTGCCTGTTTTATGACATCATTCTCCCTCTACACCTATCACCATCTGGTAGAATCTTGGGGTTTCCATGGATCTTTGTAAACAAATGGGGTTCATCTCATTTGACCATTGAGTAGAGAAGAGACTGCTTTGTCTACAGTGAAACTGGTTTAAAAGCCAGCATTATATCCTTATGCCTTACTACGATTGGTTGACCCTCATCATGAACACCAGGTAAAGAAAGACACTTTAAAATATTATATTTATATATCTATAGCTATAATAACAGGTCACACTTTTTTATCCCCTTGACCCTGTTCCCCTTACCCTGGAGGCCCTCCTCAGTGGGCTTACGGTATTCACTGTGGGGTCATGGAGGCCTCAGTCAGTCCCTGTGGGGTAGCTGGGGACCATGCCTCAGGATATTCCTACCTACTCGGTGTCTCTTACAATCTTTCCACCCCTCTTCCACAGTGTTCCCTGAGCTATGGCAGGCCTGGCGGCTGTCTCATTTAGTGTTGAGTTCTCTATGGTCTCTGGCTTTCTGCTATCATGGGTTTTGATTGACCCTTGTCTGCCACCATCACCCTGGAGCTGGTAGAAAGAGTAGTATTCATGTCGCTGCTTCTCTGAAACTTCTTCTGGGCCCTGGCAGATGTGGGAGAGGCGGCACTTCTCCTGGTGTGCAGTCAGCTATCACCTTATGGATGGTTCTTGGCTCTCCTCCATTTTCTCTGTCATCTGTAAAATAAAACAGATTCTCCAACCAAGAGCGAGAACAGCTTGGGTTACAGGGGCCTGCAAAGTTATTTGACTCGGGAGGCAGAGGTAGGAGGACTGCCGTGAGTTCAAGGCCACCCTGAGACTACAAAGTGAATTCCAGCCTGGGCTAGAGCAAGATCCTACCTCGAAAAACCAAATAAATAAATAATAAAATAATAAATAAATAAATAAAGTTATTTGAGAGGCCTTTTGGTGTGTAAGACCACTTCCAAAGAGCAGCGGGGGCTTCTCTCTGAAGTCTATGAGTTTCCTGACTTGGTTTCTACTACCAGATATGAGTTCTCTCCCACGGAGTGGGCCTCATGTCCAATCAGAAAACCGATTGATTACCCTCAGAGGCTGGGCGCCACTATTGGCTGATTTCACAGTCTGCAGGGTGCCCTGCTTATTCCCCATGTTGGTGACTGCTGTCTTGCAGCAGCTCCCATAGGGCTGTCCAGCTCGGTGAGGGCTAGCTGGGAGCTGCTTTCCCTTTCAGTCCCTGCAGAGTATTCTGATGTCCTGTGACCTCAGCCTGCGGTGTCTTCAGCAATAGGGTCTAACCTTTTATCTCTGGCAGGTAATCAAGTGTTTTGGCCTACATTGTTCTGGGGACCTCATGGGTCTCCGTGGCCAATAGGTTACTGTGGGGGGAGGGTGGGGAGCAACTCAATTCTGGACCATGGGATTTATAGCCAGAGTAATGGATCTATTTTTAATCTTTCAACTTATGTTCCAGAAGACGGGACTTTCTGGTTAAGCTTTAACGAATATGAAAGTGTAATTTTGCAAACCAGCCTCTTCCAGGGAACTCTGATTAAGAGGAGTGATTACAGCCAACAAAAGTGCCTCATATGTAACATTCACCTGAATGCAGATTTCACAATGGAAAGTTGAGTAAAATCCCTAGCTTATCTAAAGCTACAGAGCTCTCTCCAAATTATTCCTACCCGAAACAAATTTTGCCCTCCTGCTCACAACCAAAACAATTTACAGTTGATCATTTTTAATTTTCAGAGCAAGTTAGCCTTCCAGTTAGGCCGTGTAATGCCTACTAGTACAATAAATGTTTTCACGATAATGTATACTGAAAGATAGGTTAGTTTTGAGCTCAGACATTCCTTTTTACCTTGTTACAGTCAATTCTATAGAGTCGCTTTGTGTCTCCCTTTTTAGTTAAAAACATTACATGTGGATAGTTTCTTGAAGCCCAGAGTCAGAAACGGGAGGAGCTTATCAATCCTGTGTAGATGACGACTCACAATGGAAGAGGATTGGATGAATTTGCTTTTCAATAGCTCCCTTTGCTTGTTTGTTTGCTTGGGGTGGCAGGGATGGAACCCAGACCTCAGGCAGGCAAGACAAAAGCTCTACCAGTGAGTAGCTAAGTGATGATGACTTTTAAAAGTTTCATCCTCTCAGTCACTGTTGCAGTTCCCTTCCCATTGGGGGACAAAACACCTGAACAAAAGCAGCTGATCAGAGGAAAGGATTTATTTTGGCTGACAGTCTAAGGGAAGCTTCCATGATGGCAGGGAAAAAGCGCGGTGTAGCAGGGACTAGACATCACTTCTGCCACAGCAGGCAGAAAGAGTGAGCTCTGGTAAAGGGGACCTAGCTGTAACACCTCCTTCAGCCAGGCTCCACCTTCAATGTTGTCACCAGCTGAGGATCAAGCATTTAAACCACATGCGTTTATGGGGACATCAGACTCAGGCTACTGGAGTAGTGACTCTAGTTGGTGTCACAGGTTTCTAAGATGTTTTGGTTTTGGTTCTTGAGGAAAGGTCCAGGTTGACCTGGAATTCACTATGCAGTCTCAGGGTGGCCTCAAACGCATGGTAATCCTCCTATCTCTGCCTCACGAGTTCCCTTTTGAATCTAAAGAGGCAGTGCACAAGACATGGCCCCTGGGGTCATACATCACAATGCCACCTTAAGATTCCCTTCCTAAGTGAAAAAATCTACCAGTATTTGTTTTGAAAATCTTTTGGCCTCTTTTAGGTCTTGTCACTAAGATTTTCAATGCTTTGCCCCCCCTTCACTCTTAAGAGTGGCATTTTTATCCACCAGCAAAGACCTACAAACTGCTCTATCCTAGGCACACAAGAAGAGTCAAGGGCTAGGCAAGAAAATCAGGCTGGGACCTGATTGACCCTAAGATGGATGGCACCATTAGAGGCTCATGTTTAAAGCAGCAAATCGGTAAAATTTTAAACAGAAAGTCACTTGAGGACAGGAACCGTGGCTTGCTCATCAGACACCCTCTGGAGAGTCCTCTGCAGGATGCTGACATAGTCATTAAACCTAATGGGATATACAAGATCACTCATACCTCACAGTACAACTTTCCTGGCTTCTCTATTTCTGAAAGCAGATCCATTAACTTTTTAGACTTACCCACATCCAAATGCTCAGGTCCATTCTTCGATCACCTGTGAACAACTAGCTGCTGAGTCCCACCGAGTGTTTTCTCTCCATTTCCCCACCCCCACCCCCACCCTCCACCCTGGCTGCTTATTTTCTCTCTAAGTACTACCAATGTTTACACATTCTTCCTACCTCTGTAGCGGGGTGAGCTGAGGATTAGAATTTAGATAATGCCCAGCAAAAATTCCAATGCACCCCAAAATTTAAGGAGTACCCGAATTCTTGTCTACAAAGTTAAAGAACTAAAATCATAGACTATCAGATATTAAGGAATAGTGGAAGACTTTATTATTTAAGGGAACATGGGGAGTTACAGAGTTCTCCAGCCACCAGTATGAGGAGAACACGTGGGAGAGGTTTTAATAAATCTATGCTGCTCAGCCAAACAAGCAGAAGAAGAGAACATATCAGAGGGCTCCCATCCTGAGAGGGAACGGGTCATGTGGAAAAGAATCCTGAGCCCCCCTCACCCCAGCCTAGCCCTAACCCTAAGGGCTGGGGTGAGGGGCCTTACCTAGAAAATAAAGTCCTCCTTTTAGGATGCCATGTGGAAAAAAAGACTGGCCTTTGTTCTAGGGAAGGTTCTTAAAACTTCCCCCAGGTAAGTCAGAGAGACAGCTGATTGGTCTATACCTGACCAATCAGCCTTTGCATCTAGTTTTGAGCTCTGGCTAGAGACACCTCCCACTCAAGGGGAGGGGGTTCATGGAGCTTGCCTGAACGGTCACAATTCCCCTCTGAAGAAGTAACCCTAACTGCTGTTAGGGTACTGGGGTGTGGAATCGGAAAAAAAGCACCAGAAAGAAGTACATACATGTTTAAGAAACAAGAATACCCATTTTGATCCTGTAGGAGGCAGGGCAAAGCTCCGACTGGGAGGGGTTAAGGAGGAGCTTGGCAACATTGTGGGGGGCCTCTCTCCTAAACTCCCACACCTCCAGGCATTTTGGGGGGCACCTGTGAAGAGTTCGGAAAATACATCAGGCTTATACTTTGATACCCACACTTGAATGCCTCCCTCAGGAGCCTCTCCCAGCACACCCTGCTTCATAAAGGCGGAAGGGCCATTCCTCCTTCCATTGGGGCCCAAAATCCCCCTCTGCAGTTCTAAGGTCCCTCCACTGGGGATTTCCCCTTCAAGATCCTCCTCTGTCATTCAGGGGTTTGGCCAGTGCAAGCACAACTCAAGATTCTACTGGAAGGAAAGCAAGTTAGAGAAGAAACAGGAACCAAGTGAGCCAGCGGCGGCCGGGAAAGCGCTTGCGTGGGTTCCACTGTAGCAAGTGGAATCTCACTCCCCTGTCTTGTCTTTCTCTCCAAGTTCAAGGTCTAAATGTCAGAGCTCTATTGGCCAATGCAGGTTGTCGGAGAGGATCAGGCATGTTAATACAGACCCAGATATTGGAGGGATCCTGTCACAAGCTGAGGAATGTCTGGAGCCACTAGCAGTTGGGAGAGTCAGGGGAGGTCTTCAACAAGGCCTTTGGAAATAGCTGCCACCTTGATTTCAGACTTTCAACTCCCAGAGCTTGGACAGAATAAACGTGCTCTAAATCACCTCGTCATCATTAAAGCAGCCCAGACCTTGAAGGCAAGTCGCTTGGGGCTAACTCCTCGGTGTTCCTAGGAACAAACGCTCCACTCTTCCGCCACGAAACGAGAACACTTTTGATATGAGACTGTGGTGGGCCATGAGAAATTCTTCAGCAAGGAAAGAGGGAATGGAGAAGAGTTCCTGGGAAGGTTCCGGTGACGCTGACACCCAGTATTGAGATAGTTTAGGAGTGACACGACTCCTAAAACTCGAGGAATGTCCTTGAACTTGCAGGGAGAGAATGTGGGTCACTGTAATCTCCTTTCCCCTCAGGGAGTCCTTGCTGTGTCCACTCTGCTAGAGGCAAGAAGAGAAGGTTGAGATGAGATCGTCCTCTTCCTGGAAACCTGGCAGCATCTAGACACCTGCAGTTGGAAGAGGACCTACTAGTTCAGTCCCAGCCTGAAAACTCCCATAAAGGTCTCTGGTCGGGCTTTTTCATTTTCTGGAACCTTCTCTTGTGCAAGAACTCTGCATTCCTTCCTTCTCTCTCTTTTTAAAAAACTGTTTTATTTATTCATTTTCAAGGAGAGAGAGAGAGAGAGAGAGAGAGAGAGAGAGAGAGAGAGAGAGAGAGAGCGCGCCAGGTCCACCACCTTGTGGGTCTGGCTTATGTGGGTCCTGGAGAATTGAACCGGGGCCTTAGGCACTGGAGGCAAGTGCCTTAATCGCTGAGCCATCTCTCCAGCCCTTCTTCCTTCTCTTAAGCTCTATAATCTCTACATTTTTTCTGAACTTTACCCTCTGGTCTTGTGGGTTTCATTTGAAGAAATCCTTATGACAAGAACCCAGGAGCCACTAATTTCCTGGAGGCTTTGTATGATCCTGAGCACCCTAGCTCTTGAGTTATTTCCTACCTAAGACCTGAGAAAGGCTCTGTTGCTCTGTCTGAATGTGAGGGAGGGGCAGGCGTGTGCTAGCTGCCTGCATGGTGGGTACAGGGGAGAACAGGAGTTGTAGAGGCTGGAACAGGTAATCTGCCCCAGCTCCTTCGGTTAGCACTTTGGTTTGTGCAGCGGTAACACAGGGGTTACTTGTGTGTGTGAATATTAGATTGACAGGGGCCAAGAAAACAGTAATGTTCATTGTAAGGATTGCTAAATTTACTGTAACTGTTACGATGCCAGCACTGGAAGTGACAAGGAAAACACGATTACAGAGACGTTTAAGAATCATGACTCCTTAGAGTCATGGGGTTCCCACTGAATGTCATCCTGGAGTCATCTAGTGCCCTCTGCTCCTTTGAGAAGTGCAGGAAGAGGCCAGATGGCTTCTCCTCTGATCTGAGGTAGAGATGATGGGCCATGTCAGAGCTGGAGGGAAGAAGAGCTGGTTTGGAAGGAGATGAGTTTTATGTGGGGTGGAGACCTAGAAGAGCTGACTGGCCTTCAGGGGATGCAAATAGGCTGGGGGTTCCTTGTGCCTCTAGCTTGACTGGGGTCTACAGAGGATGACCAGCTCTTAAAGATAAACAACAGCAACAACCAATGACCACCTCTGCTTTGGGAATATTCTAGTTAGAGGCCCCGAAGACAACGCACTCCCTCCCTACAAGGAGATATAGACAGACTGGTCAAAAAAAAAAAAGTAAGAAACTGAGAACTAAATGCTTTACATAACTGGGCAGGATACAGTCTGAGGAAGGACCACTGAGTTTAGACAGAGTGGTCATTGGGGACTTCGCAAAGGATCATGAGGGAAGGTGTGTAAAAACCACGATTCAAGCGAACATGCTAAAACTGGACTGTGTAGTGACTCACTTTAAACGGGGCCAGACTGTTGATTAGAATTATGATTTCCTTATTGTAAAGCTAGATATTAGTAAGATGAGATTTGCACAAAAGGAAGGCTGGGGGTAGCATCTTTCCCAAGGTCATAACAGGAGGAGACTGTCAAACGTGTTGATCTTGTACTTGATGCCTGGCGCCTCCTTCTACCGACTGAGCTCCTTGAGGTCACCCTGCTGCCAGGCTGTGCACCAGGAGGTAGGCAAATATTATCTCATTTGATAAATTCAAGAGCGATTAAGAAACAACCTGGGCTGGAGAGATAGATGGCTCGGTGGTTAACGTGTCTGCCTGCAAGTCAGAAGGACTTGAGTTCAATTCCCCAGTGCCCGTGTAAAGCCAGATGCACAAGGTGGTACATATGTCTGGGGTTTGTTTGCAGTGGCTGGAGGCCCTGACACGCCCAGTCTCACTCTCTGCCTCTTTCTCTTACTCTGTCTCAAACAAAAATAAACAAATAAAATATATTAAAAAGAAAGAAAGAAAGACCTGCATAAGCTGCCATAGTTCAGGAAGCCCACAGTCAAATCCTGAAGTGACTCCAGGGCCACACTACCTCAAGACACCTGGGCTTCAGTACTTTAAGGAGAGAGGCAGTGGAGGAGTGAATCCAATAATACTGCCTGGTCACCTTGGATGAGTTGTTCCGTCTTAATAAGAAGGCAGGGGCCCAGGATGGAATCTCATTAACATGGAAGCGGGCTACCCGACCAGGAAATCACAATCACTTGATTATGAGGGTTTCCTTTGAGAAGCCATATGGGAAGGAGGTCGAAGAGACATCTGGATTCCTGTGACTGTGAAAGGGAACTATGTCCCCCTCAACCCCCCCTCCCGCGCTCCTGGGTTCTAATCTTCCAAGTTTGCATAGGTGAGTCGCCTCTCGAGGTTGGGTTGGGGTAAGAGTTCCTAATGATGGCCTTCCCAGCCCCCTAAGGTTTGCAGGGCGAATCCTACAGGCTGTTCTTCCATCCTCCCTAGGAACTGGTCTGGTCTGGGAGGATGGAGGAAACACACACACACACACACACACACACACACACACACACACACAAACCGTGTCTGGTTGGGAAAGTAAATATAAATTCAAGGCAAATAAATACAAAATGCCCTTAAGCAATTACTGGGAGGAAGTGACATTTTTATGTAAGTCACTTTTCTGAGGGACACCAGGCCTGCTAGGCTGAGTGCCGTGGGAATGCTTCCCGGAGGGCGGCCGCCCAACCACGAGCGCGTCTAGATAAGCAAACCAACCAAACAAAAAAGAGCCTGCGAAGCCCACCGGCCTTGCGGGGCTGGAAGTTGCCGCCCGCACGTTTCCTCTCGTCCCCGCCGGCGCGCGAGCAGGTTCGGGCTCGGGACGCTCCGGGCCGCCCGCCCGCGCCCGCGATCGGAGCCGGGGGCGCCGGGCACCCCCAGGTGGGTGCGGGCGACTCCGCCCCGCGCGCCGGCCCGGCCCGGCCCCTGGGCGGCGTCACGGCGCGGCGGGGCCGGAGGAGGCGGGCCTGCGCCGGGGAGGGTGGCCGCCGCCGCCGCCGCCGCCGCCGCCGCGGGGATCGTCGGGCCGGAGCCGCGCGGCCGAGCGGGCGGCGGGCGGCGCGGAGGGAGGGCTCGGCGCGCGGAGGCTCGCGGCGCGCGGGGTCCGCGCGGAGGCGGGAGGAGGGCGCGGCGCAGACAAAGAGCGGCGCCTGGGCGGGCGCAGCGCGGCCGCCGCCCCGGGACCCGCGCCGCCGCCCTCCGGCCTCGGCGGCCGGCCCCCGGCGAGGTAAGCGCGGCGGCGCGGGCTCCGGGCGGGGGCCGCGAACTTGGGGCCGCGGGGCGGAGTTGGGAGCCGAGGGGCTCCGCGCGCCCGGGCGCGCCGGGGACGGGCTGCGGGAGCGGGACCCCGCCGCGCCCCCGTGCCCTCGGCCCCGCGCGGCCTGGACGCTCCCGCCGCCCACCTCTCCGAGCGCACACCCTTCCGCCGGCGTGCCGAACCCTGCTCGGGGGCGCGGGGGCGCGCGGCGGGGCCCTGCGGAGCCCCGGGCGCGCGTGGGACCGCGTTTTGGCCGCGATCGCCGGGCGCGCGTGCCTGGGAAGAATAGCCGAGGGGCCGAGGGCCCAGCGCCGAGCCGCGGAGGCCCCGGGGCCCCGGGAACTTCACGCATTTATTTATTAGATCCGCTTTCGATCCCGCGTGAAGCTGCGGTCACACCTCTCCAGAGGTCCTTCCCTGGCCCGGGGCGCGTGCTTCAGTGCGGGGTTCTAGGTTCTGCGCCCTGGCCCGCATTTCCAGCACTTAACCGCCCGAACCAAAGTTTTCCCCTCTCTCGGGGCGGCGCGGCCGGGGCCTCTGGAGGGCAGGTAGGGACTTGGGTGCCCCGGGCAGCCCGCTCCCCTAGCGCAGTTAGCTCGGGGCTGCATTGTGTGGAGCGGCTCGTGTTTTGAGACCGGACCGATTGTCCGCGGGGAGCGCGCGCGGTGCGCGGGGCCGGTCCTGCCCGCGGGCCCCGGCCGGGACTTAGGCGAGGACTGGAGCGGCTTCAGGACCAAGCGGGCTCCTCCGCCGGCGCTTTCAGGCCGGCCGGACCCCCTTGCTTGGCTCGGCTTCTTTCGCTGACAGGTTTAAGGTGGAGCCTGCCTGCTTGGTGGGATTGGTAGGCCCCAGGCCTCAGTGACTCCAGATCGGAACCCGGGGCCGTAGGCGCGGCTTGTGCGCACCTTCAGGTCGGGGAATCCTTTGGCTGGCGTCTCGCTAGGAAGGCGTTTCGGGATGGGTTTCGGGCCCTGGTTTGTGACACAGTCCACGGTGCTTTTGGAGTCTTAAAGGTGACCGCTTTAACTCCTCAAAGCCGATCTGCACCGTGCTTGCCAGCACGCCCTTGATTCCCTTCCGAAGTGGCTCGTCAAGCACGTGTGAGGCCCGTCGGAGGCCCAGGGCGGTCTGTGCACACCCTGCGTAGTTTATCCCGAGGGGGATCTGCTGAGAGATTGAGACTGTTGGGCTTCCCCAAGAAGCAGGTGTGACGGAGGAAGTGACCTTCCAGGAGCAGCCAACCTCAGCCTTGATCTCCTCCAGGTAGGCTGGGTGTAGTGGTGATTGAAGAAAGTGGAGCTCCTGAGCACTCCCCTCCGGCCTCCATGTGATGGGGCACCCGGCAAGCCCCACAGGGTAGAGAGGTGCCATCTGTGAGGGAATTAGCCACCCTCTGCCCACCTGTGGAGAGACTGACCCTTTAAAATGGGCGGAGCTTGCAAAAGGTCCCTTCCCAGTGCCTGTGGTGGTTGCAGGCTGCTTTGCTTCCCTCTTGCTCCATTTGACTCTTGACAGCACAGCGGGGCTTATGGAGCCTGCCTCTCACTGTGGGGGGAATGTGCGCCCACTGGCAGCCTTCCTTGCGTGTGCACACAGATGAACCCTCGAAAACTTCTAGAGACCCACAGACTGTACGGGAGTGACCTGCTCAGACTGCTTACAGTGGGCATGCCCTGGGGGTGCAGGGCTTGGGAACATGTTTTCTGACACTAAAAACGAGGCTTAATGACTAAAGAACTCAAAATTGCTCGTTGGAATTGCAGGGGAGTGTAGTTGAGCAGTGTTTGGGAAAACTAGTAAGCCGTCTTCTCACAAATGAAATGGAAACTCCCACCAACTCCTCCCTGACTTAGGAAATTAGTTTTCCCATCCAGAGAGACTGCAAATAGGATTTCCAAATTGTTCAAATTGTTTCTCTTTTTTAAATCAGTAATGGAAACATGTTTTGGAGTGTTTTCTAGAGAACTAAGTGAGAAAATGATATCGTTTATGCTGTTAAATGCTCAAGGTAAGGCAGCTCAGAAGGTCAAGGCTATAAAAGGTAGACAGCTAAAGTGAAAATAATTTGGCATTTATTTAGGCCATGGTAGCAGTATAATTAAAAAAGACTTTTTTATTTTTTTTGCATTTCACTTTGAACAATTCCATTGTATATTTATTTTTGAAGGTAAAGCAGTATTTATTAGCAGGTCACATGCTTAGCCCAGTACACACCACACACACACACACACACACACACACACACACACACACACACATGAAGAATCATGATGAATGTTTTCCCACCTCAAGATTCTCAGTCCTCCAGGTCATGGAAATCTTCTTATAAAAATATCTTTATTTATTTGCAGGCAGAGAGAACCAGAGAGAAGAGAGACAGACAGAAATCAGTGTGCTAGGGCCTCCAGCTGCTGCAAACAAACTCCAGATGCATGCGCCCTTTGTGCATCTGGCTTTATGTGCGTACTGGTGAATTGAACCTGAGTATTTAGGCTTTGCATGCAAGTGCTTTAACCATTAAGCCATTTTTCCAGCCCTGAAAAAGTCTTTTTTAAAGAAAAAATATTTTATTTGCAAGAGTGCACCCATGAGAGAGAGACGGAGAGAGATAGGAGTGAGCTCTCATGAGCCATGGATGCCCCAGGGCCTCCTACCACTGCAAACAAGTGTCACCCTATGCATCTGTCTCTGTGTGGGTACTAAGGAATTGAACCCCAGCTGACAGGCCTTACAAGCAAGTACCTTTAAATGTGAGCCATTTTCTGATTGACCAGGCAGTGTCCTGGTAGGGTCACAGTGGGATTCCTTATCTCTGACTGGCCTCTGTGTGACTAGCCCGAAGGAATCTCGTCCCCTTTCTTGGATCTCTGGCTGTCTTCAGTTTTCTTCCTCAATAGCTATTTCTCAGTCACAATCTCCATAGTAGTTATTTTGTGTCTTTTTTTGGGGGGGGGCATTTGTGAATTCTTCCCAATGGTTTATCTTCATCCTTATCACCCAAGCTGTCCCTTCCGCAGGGCTGGAAGAGATTGCCACTCAGGGCACTGCTTTCTCAGTGCACACATGCTGAAAGCCACTGTGAATAACCTTATGCGTTTGCACTCTGTCTGCACAGCCCAACAGACCATCTTCCTGACTACCTGATGCTCTGCTTGGATATGTGACTTTTTTTTTTTTTTTTTTTGAGACAGGGTCTTGTAATGTTGGTTGGCTTCCACATTACCATTCTCCTGCCCCAGCCTCCAGAGTGCTGAGGTTACAGGTATGTGCCACCCACATCTGGCTTGTAGGACTTTTCAATAGATGAGTCTGTCCACATCAGCCTGAAATGACAACTCAGAACAGAGCATTGTTGTTATGCTGTTACAAAGTTAGTTATTTAGGGTCATTCTCCCTCTTTGTGCTATTTGTGCTGGTAATTTTTTATTACCATAAAAATTATATGTATAAAACATCTAAAAGTATACTCAAACTTTAAATACAGACTGAGAATCCCTAATCTGAAGTGTTCTCAAATTGAAAGCTTTTGTCACCAACAAGTTGCCTGAAGTAGAAAATTCTACCCCTGACCTGATATGACAAGTTTCAGTCAAAATTCAAGTGCACTAGAAATACTGTATAAAATTATATTCAGGTTGTATGCATAAAGTATATTTGAACCTAATGAATATCTTATTTAGATTGGGATCTTTTCTTTTTTTCTTAAATTTTTATTTATTTACCTGCAAGCAGAGAGAGATAGGAGAGAGACCAACAGAGAAAGAATTTGTATGTCAGGCCCTGCAGCTACAGCAAATGAGCTCTAATTGCATGCACTACTTTGTGCATCTGGCTTTATGTGGGTACTGGGGAATCGAACCCAGGTGGTTAGGCTTTGCAGGCAAGTGCCTTAATCACTGGGCCATCTCTTCAGTTAGGGTCTAACTTTTCTAAGAGCATTACAAATGCAAGTTGTAGAAGTTTACCCTAACTTACCAGTAGGGTAAAGGATGGTTTGCCCCACATTTCCAGTTCAGGCTGACATATACATATTTAAGTATGTGTGTACACATACTGCAGAGTCTGAATGCTCCTGGCCTCAGACTTTGTGTATAAGGTACATTCACCCTCTACTACAATGTATTTTTCAAAAGAGCTTTGTAAAATAGATGCATTTACCAACCAATTGTTCAGGCAGGTCTAAGCTGCCATAATGAAACAAGATATTAATGCAGCTTATAGTTTATAATAAAATAATAAATATACTATAAGGTGTAAGTTTTCCCATCGGCCATATTTAGTGTTCTAAATAGCACAGCACAATTAAGTCGGACTGTGTGAGCAGGTGGGCTCAGGGATAATGCCAAGGATTACAGAACTCGAACTCAGATTCAAGACCTTCCACTCAGAGCCCTGTCATTACTAAGTAGGCAATAGATGAAGCTGGGGTATCTGGGTGGAGCAGCGTCCTAACTCTTGGGTGTGTGCAGGCAGACCTTGGTGGAAGCAGGTTCTGTATGGCAGTTGACTCTCAGAAGATGAGCAGCTTGGCTGAGGCAGGTAGAGGGAGAGTCAACGACCTTGAGCCTTTCTTTTTTCCCTGTCAGGAGCACACCTCATGTTGAGGACTGCTCGTCTTGTTAGTGTCTCTATGGGTCTGCTCGGGTTTCTTTAGAAGAATACCACAGACCACATGGCCAGAGTAGCAGAATTTCGTTTCGCACTGTTCTAGAGGCTGGAAGTTCATGGGCAGTGTGCATCAGCTTGGCATCTGGTGAGGGGTGTCTTCCTGGCTTGTCCTTATGTGGACTTTTTTGGTGTATGCACAGGGAGAGAAATGTCTGTGGTGTCTCACCCTCTTCTTCTAATGACAGCAATTCTAGTGATGAGGGCCCCACGCTTCTTACCTCTTTCAGCCTTAGCTAAACCTTCTTAAATGCTCTGTCTCTTGGATACAGTAGGCCCTTGGCGTCTGTGGCTTCTACACCTGAGCACTTGACCAACTTCAGATGGAAACCGTTTGGAAAAGCTTGTGTCTGTAGCGCTGGGATGGAGTTTGGATACGGCTCAGTGGAGAAAGTGCTTGCCACGCAAGCAGGGCTACCCGAGTGTCCGTCCCCAGCACCCGCACAGGTAGGGGTGTCTGTAATCCCGGAGTGGCCTGCGGTGAGATGAGAGGTAAAGACAGGACAATCTCCTGGGCCAGCTAGTCTTCCCAGCACAGTGGTGAACAAGACAGACCCTGACTGAGCCCAGCTGAAGGCCAGGCCTCAGCTGAGGTTGTCCTCTGACCTCCTCATGCATACTGTGACAGGCACGTGCCTGTGTGCACATACACAAACACACCTAAAATGTATGTCTGTAAACATGTGTAGGCTCTTTTTTGGCAATTATATCTTAAACTATTCCATATCAAAACATTTACATCTTATTGGATCTACAATCTAGAAATGATTTAGTGTATGGGAGTGTGGTGATAGACAAACTCCATTTCCGTTACAGTGTTATATAAGGGTTCAAACACCATGGGACAGTTCCGTCCGTTACAGTGAGTAACTGCTGAAGAAGGCTGAGTTTAGGGTGTGCTGCTGTTGCTTTCACCTCTAGGTGTGAAATCTGTTGGTCATCTGCCTGCAGCTGCTTCAGAAGAGTCGAAGTGGAGAGGGCCAGTCTGCTTTGCGCGTAGCCATCAGATGCAGGGAAGAAGCCTTGGCATTGGCCTCAAAGGTTAAGCAGAGCAAGTGAGGCAGGAAGTCATAACCCAGTCCATTATGGATGTGCACCCTTGTGTAAGGCTTGTCTGTGGGCTCTTGCTGCATTTGGCTTGTTTTCCTTTATGAGGGCTGTGATGAGATTCAAGAGCATCAGAGACAGGGTAGATTTTGTATGGGAAGAAAAGCTCTTGCTGACCCTTGCCGAAGAGCTAAATGAGGGGCGGGCTGGCCGTTGCTGTGACAGCCTCGGGCATGGGCTTCTCCTGGGCTGTGCCTGGGGGTATTTGATGAGGGGCACCCTGAGCTCTGCGTGTTTCTGGCCAAGGCCAGGGTCCTTTCCATACTGCCCTTCTCTCTCTCCGGATAGGTATGTGAGTCCATGGCTCCTCTGATGATTTTTCATTTCATTCATTCACTCACTCACTCAAATCATTTCTTAAACCCAAGTGTCCCAAATTGTGGCGTCTCCTGGCCTGGCTCTCCCTGGTTATCTTCCTCGTCATCAATCCACTCATTCATCAAAATCTCCCTTTCCTCCCAAATCTGGTTATCAGCCCTATTGATTTTGCCTCCCAAAGATCTCCTACGCTGGAACCTTGCTCTGCTTTTATTTATTTAATTATTTTGACTTGAACATCAGAACAACTAGTGTTACCTGAATGTAACATGTCCCTGTAGCCTCTTGTGTTTGTGATTAAGCCTCCTACTTAATCTCCAGCTGGTGGAGCCTTTGGGAGATGGAGCCTGGCTGATGGAGCCGTGTTGCTGGGAGTGGGCTTTGAGCGGATCTGGATCTGGCTCTGCCCTACTGGCTGCACTCAGGTAGCTTCTCTCTCCCTGTGGTAGTTTGAATGGATGCTCCCCAGTAGATTCAAGAGTTTATCAAAGTTTTTCTCCAGCTGCCTGGCTGGAGGGTGTGTCACCTTGGCTGGATTCTGGGGTCCGGCCCTAAGGTGTACCTGGGGTGGATCTGGAATCCTAGCTGTATATGTGCAAAGAGTTGTCTGAGCTCAAGCCTGGAGTTCCTGCTTTCTGAGAGTTTTGAGTGTGCTTGCTTGAGGTGCTGGTAATAGGTTTCTCTCTCTGCTTGGACCTGTGAAAGGGGGCCAGCCTCTTTCACCATTCTGGAACTTCCCCTGGGTCTGTTACTTCAATAAATCCTTTCCTGAGATTCATCCCAGTGGCTGAGGCTGACTATGACACTCTCTCTACTTCCTGCTTCTGTGGAAATGGAATACCCAGCTGTCTTCCTGCCATGTTTTCCTCAAACCTCCCCTCCCAGCAGCAGGAAGGTAACTGCTACACCTAGCCTCTGTGTCCCGGCTCCTTCTGCAGCCACCACAGTAGTTACTTTGTGGTAACGTCCTGTGCGGCACTTTGCTGTCAGTGCCAGTGGAGCAGCTTCCTTTCCCGGTGGGTCAGGGACCTCCCTGCACCAGTGCTCCCGATGCACAGCATGGAACCCAGCAGAGCCCTGCTGCGAAGAAAATGGGGTGTGTGTGGAGAGTCTCCCTGCAGATGCCACGCCAGCCACCAGGGCAAGCCCTGGATGTAACAGTGAAACGTTCTCATGGCCACATTCAAACTCTCAACAGAAGGGGCTGGGACAATGGCTCAGTCAGCAAAACACTTGTCATTAAAGAATGAGATTTGGACCTTCAGTACCCACGTAAGTGACGAGTGGACACGGTAACCTCATGACTCAGGAGGGGGACGCTTAGAAGTAAGCTCAGGCGAGAGACGAAGAGCTCCAGAGGAAGGCGCTCGACATCAGTCTCTGGCTTCAGCATGTGTACACATGAGCATATACACCATGCACACCACACAAGTACACACAAAAAGAAAAATGGAAGAAATAAGTGCCTACTTTCCTTCACCTAATATATCTACAGTAGTTTCACGTGTATATAAAATCCATATAAAACACAATGCACCATTACAGATTCTTTTACTTGTTTAAAGTTGTCATCAGACCCAGCACACATTGTGCACTTACAGCATCTCATGTCTGGTCCACTTTGGATGGTCGGTAGGCCAGTGACTGCAATGTTACGAGATGTGTGTCCAGACACTTTTCATAACGTGAGCGTGATTCATCCTGCATGCCATGGTTTGATCCAGGCGTCCCCCACAAACAATTGAATGTGTTCTGATAGATCGATCCTCAGCTGATGGCAGTTTGGGTTTTACAACCTCTATCAGTGCTGTGGCAGAGGTGATGTCCAGCCCTCTGCTCATGCCATCGTTTTCCCTGCCAGGATGGAGTCTCCCCTCGAGTCCGGAAGCCAAATAAACCCATTCCTCCACAAGCCGCTTTTGTTTGGGTTCTTTCTGAGCAGCAACAAGAATGCTGACCGCAACACTGCATTTTCAAATTTAAGCTAAAGAAGATAGTTAAGATAGTGGGAACAGTTTAGAAGAATAATGGTGGAATTAAGATTGTTTTCTGAGGAAGGTGTAACTTATGTAATTATAAGGAATGATTTCTGAGGAAGGTGTAACTTATGTAATTATAAGGAATGATTTTTTTTTTTTGCCGAGAATATTTTTATCCATAATTAGATATATTATATGAGCAAATTTTATAATACCCCTATTTCCCTACTTCCTGTTCCCAATCCACTGGGGATCCTCCTCAGTGGGCATGCTGGGTCAGTCCATGGGGTAGGGGCTTATGAATTGCTCTAGAGGTAGCTAGTCTCCACCCCCCCTTTGTGTGTTGTTGCCGAGGGGGGCAAGGTCTCTGAATATTCTCCCCCACCATGGCTCTTACACTCTTTTTAAAAAAAATATTCATTTTCAAGCAGAGAGAGAGAGAGAGAGAGACAGAGAGAGAGAGAGAGAGGGAGAGAGAGAGAGAGAGAGAGAGAGAAAGAGAGAAAGAGAGAAATAACCAGGACCACCACCTTGTGGGTCTGGCTTATGTGGGTCCTGGGGAATTGAACCCTGGGCCTTAGGCACTGGAGGCAAGTGCCTTAACCGCTGAGCCATCCCTCCAGCCCCTCTTACAGTCTTTATAAGGAATAATTTTTTATCTCACATGTTAAACCAACTTTAGAGCAATAAAATCAGATTTGGCTAAAAGTGGATACATTTAATCAAAGTGCCTTGTGCAGTTTCCATTTTTTTTCAGATAATGTTTTCAATTCTACAGGCTAAATGTCCAAAATCTTACAATTTTTGACCCATGCTGTGTACTTAATCATAAGTACAGAAGCTAAAAATTGTATCCTTTTGAGTAATGTTTGACTTCTCCCTCACATTTCGACAGATACCCAGACATTATAATTACCGTTCTAAGCATGCTACACATAATAACTTGTTTAGCTTCGCCAGGCTTGAGCATGGCACTTTCTGCCTTTATCCTGGAAAGGAAGAGAAGGGAGTTGGCTGTCATAGGTCCACAACTCGTAGCTGACCACCTCACTGTCTAAGCTAGGGCACCATCCTTTCAATAAGTTGTGTCTGGAAGTGCCTGAAACAGAGCCATAAACTTTTATGAGGATTAATATTTGAGAAACCTTGATAGAAAAATCATTGCCTAGGGAGTGGAGCTTAGATATCTACTTAACCATGCTGTGAAGGGCATCACGAATAGCTGCCACAGTGGCCATGGAAGGTTAGCAGTGAAGGGTCGTACTGTTGGCCTGGACGCCCTGCCCCCAGCCCACTCCTCGTTCTCCATAGATTGGGGCAGTCCCAGTGGAGCGTCTGGTGATCTGGGGTGGGGCCTGGGTATTCTCAGGTTGTGTGTGTTGGGACAGGCATCACTCCCGCTTTAAGAATCTGCTGGAGGGACTCGTGATACCAACGGGGGAAGGCTTTTCTCTTGTATTTGTTCACTTTCCCTTATTGTGGGGATGGACTCAAGACTAACCGTGACATTTAGATGTGCTTCATATACTGCTGTGCAGCAATTCGTACAATATAGTTTACCTGTGCTTAACTGCAACCCATCGCATGAAGTCGAGGACAGAATTTTCCACTTGAGACCTTATGTTGGTGGCAGATAGTGTCAGAGTTCCCACTTTCAGATCAGAGGTGCTCAACCTGCTGCGTGTCACGACATGGCCTTGAATGACATGCTCTTGGGACATAGCTCAGTGGTGGGCCCGCCTCATCTCTACTCCAGTGAGGACTGAGGAAACGGGTGTTTTCTCCTTCCTTTGGGTCTCTGACATTCAAATTGTCAGCACGCCCCTCTCTTCTGTCCTTAGTTGAACCGGAATGGTGGTGTTTTACTGAGCGACTAGTCACATGGTAGGTGGGTGCTTGCTGCAGCTCCCGAGCTCACCCTTTCCCTTTGTGACCTTATGACGCTCGTTAAAGTATTGAAGAATTCTTTGACATCTCACATCACTGAAGGCCGGGTTTCCTCTCAATTTGTGTTCTTGGGAGCAGCTGCTACAAATACCCGTGGGAACTGTGATATTACCTGCTATTCCAAGAGGTCTATGCTGGACCATCCTAAACCTGGCTGTCATTGTTGGAGTGTGCTTGGGGCCAGCATAGGGTGGGAAGCTGTCTCTGAGCAGAATGGAAAGACCTAGAAAGGTGCCGTCGCCATCCTGGAGGAGAAAGTCTGCCTATGCGTCCAGTGCTTCAGTTTAATGACGTGTGAATTTTGGCTGAGTATCTAGGATGTCTGTAAGTCAACAAATACTTTAATTATGTCACTTAGGCTTCTGGCGACAGAAGACAAGCATTTGCTGTCTGTGTCTCTCTCTTCTCGCTCCAGCTGTGTCCATTTTAAGGATAATTGCTTGAAAAGCGTGTATCAAGACTGTGTATGAGGAGGGGTAGTCAGAGCTGGTAACAGACTTCTTCTCTGAGTGATGGAAGCCAGCTTGGGGACATTGACATAAAAACCGCAAGCTCCTGAGGGTTTTGTTGTTGTTGCTGTTACAAGAAATAACAGGGAAGGCAGGAAGTAGTTATGCTAGAAACAGTTTCCAGAAACTCGAGAAGGGCGAATAATGAATTACCATCCAAATGACTTTTTGTAAAACGAAATAAACTTAGTGGAGTCTAAGAAGATGGATAGAAAACCAGAGTTTTTTTCCCCTTCTGCTCTTTTTCATTTCTCATACTCTTGGATTTTCGCATTTCTTCACATTTGTACAGGCCTCACATCTGTGTGGTCTCGGTCTTCTTGAACTTATCAGACAATTAGCTTGTCCTCTGTGGCCTCTTCCCTACGCTCCTGCTTTCCCCTTTCTGTGTGTCATTCTCTCTAACTTGCTAACCTTGATATGGAAGATTCTTGTTCCTTCAGATGAAGAGCTTTTTCTTGCCTCTGGTCACTTTTCCTACTTACCGCAGGAGGTCTACGATGTGGGGTTCAGTAGACAAGACCCAGGGGTAACTGAATAAATGACGACGTCCTCAAACTAGAGAAGAAGGTGCTGGCACCCAACTGTCGTGCTCTTTGTTTTGAAGCTTTCTTGGGCAGAGACAGACAGACCTTCAGCTTGTCCAATTAACCACCTATGGATGGAGTCTAGTGACGCTCTTTTAAACATGCCTGGGTCACCACATGTGTCCATCCACCCCGGAAAAAGAAGTGGGTCTGTCTTCTGAAGAAGCAGGCACTGCGTTCGTTCATGAATGTGGCTAGTGGGTCAGGGGTCCACAGCTAAGAAAACACAGGGCGTGGTGGTGCAGGCCCTCAGTCCCAGCTCTTGGGAGGCAGAGGTAGGAGAATCACCGTGAGTTCAGGCTACATAGTGAATTCCAGGTCTGCCTGGGCTAGAAGGAGACCCTACCTGAAACCCTCCCTCTTCCCCCCAAAAAAGGAAACACACCGCAGAGTAACACGAGCCCCTTCCATTCATTTTGGAATCTAATTATTAGATACAACTGGAGAAACAAGCAATTCCCTTTGCAAAACCACATGCCTTTTCCAAAGTTAATGTTTGAAAAATGTGATTGAGACTTGAACCTCCTCCACCCGTGAATATCAAAATTGGATCTCAGTGGAAGCAGTTTTGCCTGTGTGGACCTCGGGATCTGTCTGGAGACACTTTTCCTTGGCGTGGCTGGAGGGCCTGCATTTAGTGGGTGCTGCTGCCCAGGACGCCGGGCTCCGAACCCTGCTCTGCCTGGCAAATGTTTTAAAAAGTCAGTGACAGTGGATGTCACACGGTTGCTTTTTGGAGATCACATTTGTTCTTCCATTTTAATTACCATAGTGGAAATTCAAAAATTTTAGAACGGCTAAAGGCCTTTGCACATCTGTGCAGAGAGCAGTGTGTCACGGAGGTGCTTTGTAACTGTATTGCCCGTAGTGATGTGAGCGTCAAGTGTTGCTTCTTTACTTCTAATTCAGTGCAGTTGTATCATCTCCAGTTTCCTGTCTGGCTGATTTTTGCAGGAAACATCTTGGCTGGGATGTGGTTAAAGTACGCTCACCTTAGAATGCCCACTGGCACGGGAGGGATGGAGGGACATTTTCAGTTACTTCAAATAAGCCGCGGACTTGCTGAGTTTGGTCTTCCAAAGACCTCTGTTTTCTTAGAAGCCTTAAACTGGTGATTTTCATTATTCCTAAATTTCTTAGGATTCTCGGTTCAGCCTGATAAATTTTGAGCTGGGCACATACGTTTGCTTTTTAATGTTCTATATCCTGTGTACGGTTCTTAGGCTCTTCAGGGAAGAGAACAAAAATACCACAAATTAGACCTTACCAAGGAAAGGAAAGGGAAAATTCTTATTTGGCTGTTAGTTGCTGACTCCCAACGTCTACCAAACTACCTATTAGCCAGCCTAGATATGATGTTGTTGTCTGAAGCTTTTTCTCTTTGTAAATAGGCTCTTATTGGATCAAGCAGGCAGAACCTAGAGGTGCACATTTGCTTGGCTTTATCAAGCTCTGTTTGGTCAATGTTCTCCTGTTCTAACGCTCTTCCTTTTTTTGGCTGTTGTTTCTTATCGCCTCCCTCCCTGTCGCCGTTACTAGGACAACTACAAAGTCATCACATTGAGAATCTTCAAACTTCTTAGGTCCGTTAACTGTAACCCATCTTTTCAGATGGACTGAGAAGGACCTCTTGGGGCAGAATGGACAGCTCTGAAGCTGCGTGCTGTAGAACAGCGTATGTAACCTTTTGCTACTTGTGGACTTTTAGTGCCTGGTGGGAGGAGAGCATGTTGTGTTGGGAGCTGGCCCATGTGTAAGGTCCAGCACTGGCCCTGGGGAGAGCGGCAGCCTGTCTAGGCTGGGGTGGGGTGGGGAGGGGCTGGGGGAGGGGGTGCCCAAGCCCAAAGCTTGACATGACTTGATTGAAGTCTCCTCCTTCCTCCAGGGACTTCTTGACTCATTATAATGGGAGCTGGATTAAATTGTATCATTCTGAGCTTGAGTAATGGCTCACCCAAATTTGAGCTTCAAAAATCTTGATTTATATGATGAGTAGAGATGTAGTTAGTTTCCTTTTCCCCTGTTACTGATTTGGCTAATCGTAGAATTCATTTTAACCCTCTCTTGACACCTGTCTTGTGAAACAAGGAGTGGCCACCTTTCTTAAGCCCCGACTTTGCCTCAGGAATGGTAGTTTATTGTCCTTGGAGTGCTCTCTGAAAAGCGGCTTGGGTTGAGGGGCTAAGAAGCAGATACAAGGTGCTTTTCCTTGTGTTGCAATGTGGATTTGTGCGATGGAGATTTCCTCATCCTGATCCTGCCGTGGATGGACTGCTGTCAGGTTGCGTTTTAACAGCATTGTGTTCATTTAATTAATGCTTAATTGATACCAGCTGTGTGCCAGGGGCTATAGCATCGGGACAAAGATCTGGCCTCAGGGAGCCTGTAAACCAGCCTAGAGATTTTGTAAGCTCACAGTCAACTCTAATCCTAATAACAAGTGTATCAAGTCACTGTTCCTTCTATTTTGTGTTAGACACCCTGAGAAGTCTCCCCTCACAAGCCCTCTCAAGTCCTGGTAGAATTTTATTTCTTGTCATTTGGGGGATGGTCATTTTTACTAGTTCCTCAGACACTCTTCAGTGCAGAGCAGTAGACGTTCCTCGGTGCCAGCTGTAAACCCTGGTGGCAACCAGCCACATCTGGGGCCAGAGCATCTGTTTGCACGTGAGGATTTGGGGTTAGCCAGCCTTTGCTTTCGGGTGTAAACTGTACCTGTCTGTTGCTTGCTTACTTTAGATCTTGAGCTCTTAAAAATTAGTGGCCCTACTTACTGCTGCTGTAATGGGATCATCCGGCCTCTGCACTCCCTTCCGATTCCCCATGCTGCTGATGAGGTCATGGAGGAATTGTTCTCACATTTCAATCTAGAGAAGATTTAGCTAACTAAATTGCAACTCCTCCTGGATTTATGATAGATGGTGTAAATCATTCCTGTGCGGTCATTTCTCAGCTTTGTTTAGTTGCTTTTTGGTCTAATTTGGAAACTCAGGGCAATCCTCCTACCTCTGCCTCCCAAGTGCTGGAATAAAAGGTGTCATCACCGCACCTCTTTTTTGTACTTTAAACAATTTACTACTGATGAGTCTCATCCAGGTCTCAGATCCTGGAGCTACTTTTTATAAAAAATATTTATTATATGTGTATATGGATGTGTCCAGGTCTCTCTTCACTGCATATGGATACCTGTATGAATTCATGTGGGTGGCTGGGGAATTGAACCTGGGCTGGCAGGCTTTGCAAGCAAGTGCCTTGAACCATTAGGCCATCTCCCTAGGCCCCCCCCCACCCAGAGGTGTTTTGGCAGTGAGGCATTACTTAACTATTTTCCAAAGGTGGGCACATGTCAGTGCTTATGTTTAAGCTGTTTAGGATATGAAAATGGATTAATGCTAGTTTTCAACAAGTAGAATCGTAATTAGCGATTCTCCTCTGAAGCAGTCTGAGTTTTCTGTGATGTGGATTAGTGGAAAATGGTTTTGTAAAATGCTGTAATTAATTAATGATAAACTGTAATTAATGCTTCTTGTTGCTCATGAACTTAGTTTGAGAGTAAAACAAGTTTAATTTGAGATATGAGGCTTGTGGTGCCGTTTTAAGATAGAGCAATGTTTAGATTCATGGACAATCAGGAGAGAATTTGCTGTAAGTCCCTGTTCGGAGTCTTTGAAAGGTACAAGACGACGAGGGTTATTTATCATTTTACATATTTACATGCTCACAGTACGTTCTGTATTTTATTTTTAAAAATATTTTTATTTACTTTCAAGCAGAGAGAGGGAGGGAAGAAGGGAGAGAGAGAGAGAGAGAGAGAGAGAGAGAGAGAGAGAGAGAGAGAGAGAGAGAGAAAATGGGCACACCAGGACCTCTTGAGACTGCAAACAAATTCCAGACACATGTACCACTTTGTGCATCGGGTTTTATGTGGCTACTGGGGAATTGAACCCCGGGCTCGCTGGCTTTGTAAGCAAGTGTCTTTAGCCACTGAGCCACCCGTCCAGGCCTGTAGTTTCTCTGAAAGAACAACAAAATTTCTATCGGATTTCTACCATGTTAAAACCTCTCTCTAGTGTATTAAGCTCATTAACAGACATGGTCTTTTTTTTTCTTTGCAATGTTGGGGATCAAATTCAGGGCTTTCAGCCTGCTAGGCAAAGGCCTTGCCCACCGAGTTCTTCTCCCGGACCCCTCACTTTCTTGAGGGCAGTGGTTTACTAATCATCGAAGTGCGGTTTCTGATTCGAAGTTGGCCATGGGACACTGCATGTAGATGCCTTTTTCACGATCCCGAATCTGTGTTAATATCTTCCTTCTGTCTCAGAAGCCCCCAGTCCATTTAGTCCTTGCATCGCCTGAGCTCCCCTGGTCTGCCCCTGAGGAACACTGGCCAAGTGTTTTGTTGCTTTTCCCTTACTTGACAGTTGTTAGACAGTTTCCTCATGATCAGACTGGGATTGTGGCCAGAAAGGCGCTCCCTTCCTTCATATCAAGGCTTGTCACTGTGACCTTGACCTTGGTCACCTGGTTGAGGTAGCACGTACTGAGTTTCTCCATTCTAATGATGAGCTTTTTCCTTTTTTTCATCCACCGTCTTTGGAAAAAGTCACTTAGAGAGCTGAGAGCTCTGCTTCCCGTCAGAGGGGTTGTGTCTGAGATCGCCATTTGGAATTCTGTGTGGGAGATGATCTGTTCTCCGTGGTGTGGAGGTCAGAGGCCTGGTAGCCAGGCCCCTTGACTATGCGGTGGAGGAAGTGCTTCAACATTTCTAGAATGTGGACCTGGGAGGGTGGAGAAATGCAAATTCTAAGGACCTGGTTGAGACCTACTGATTCACCTAAGACCAGTGTGTCTGCAATATGGTTCCTGTTGAACCAGTTCCCCAGGTGATATGTATTGGAGTTGAAAACCTGTGTCTGAGCCCCTCTCTTCTCTTTTGCATGTGGGGAGCTTCTGCTGGCGGAGTTGAGGCTCGAGGCTCCCCGCAAGGGCTTCCTTTCTGACTTCCCCCTCACACTTCCCCCACTTCTTGGGTAGCTCCTTCTGAGGGCTTTGTATGAACCCAGAGGCCGCCCTTTGTTTTCCAGACAGCTGCGCCTTCAGTTTGATGAGGGGAGAAACTGGAGGGACAGCTGAGAGGCCAGCTGTGGAACATTCTGGGTCAGAGTAGGGAAGGGAGGTCCTGAAATGCCAAGCTTGTATGACAGTGGTTTTGTTTCAAGGAAGAGAGGGACACGTAGGCCCCACGTAGACATTTTTCAAGTTCAAGCCAGTCATAAACCTCCACTTGCGATTGTGTTTTGGGATGGATGGCCGGGAAACTCTTGGGACAAATCCGGTCGCAGTAGGTGGGCCATGGCCTGCAGTGGCTTTTGCAGCCTTGAGTTCTGGGTAGCCTTTGTTTCAGGCACTGCCTGAGGAAGCCCTGGGTGGATATAGGGTTGGCCCTGAGGTCCCCATCCAGTACGGAGACCCAGCCCTGCACAAGTGGCCAGTCTGCCTTGATTCTGCTCTGACCACCAGGCTTTGAGCTGCAGCTGTCCGGCCAGTGCTGTGAGCGTTTCTTCTCTTCTCTTCCTCTGCTTGAAATAAATAATTAAAAATAAATAAAACAAAAATAAAAAGTGAGACATTACAGAATAAAGAATGTAAAATTTATTTAAAAAGAAAGATTAATTTTAGCAATGTCTGAATCAGTCCAATATAACCCAAATGTCATGTCAAAATGTGTTCAATTAAGAATTCCCAAGTTAGATTCTGCTGTTCCTCCGACACCAGCATCCCATGTGCCTTCATGTGCATTTTACCGTGCAGCACATTGTGACGTGCAGAGCTTCACCCTGCGAGCTCAGAAGACACCACCTTCTTCTAAGAGGATGGACTGTCTCGCTTCCTCTTGGCACTGGCGCTGGCTGCTGAGCTGGTGCATTCCTCATGTTATAAGCCTCCATTCATTCACCAAGAGGCTAGCCAGTTGCAGGCCCTACGAGCCCCCTGTATTTCTGACTTTACAGATAGGAGTTCCCGTGACTTCTTCACATAGCCATTTGCTGTGACCGTGCACAGAGCTCAGGAAAGGGCCTGGGTTCCATCCCCAGCACCGAAGCCACTGTTACTGGTTTATTATGAAGCCCACAACTCAGGAACTACAAAGGAGCAAGCATGCACCCAGTGCAGCCTTACCCCATGAGGCTGGGGGAGAGAAGAACCTGCAGACATCCATAGCGTCCCCTGTCCCCTGTCTGTCACCCTGCCTCACACAACCAGGAAGTACCCCAAGTCCCATTGTTCAAGAGTTTCTCTAACCCAGTCACCCGTTCTGTGTCTTTTCGTGGGCACAGTCTCAGCTGTGGTCCAGTGGGACTTATTATCGACAACAAAAGACACTCCTATCACTCAGGAAATTCCAAGGGTTCTCAGCACTAGAAATAAGGAGCAAAGTCCAAAGATATTTTTCTTATTTCAGGACACAGCCCTTGCCTTCAGTTTGTACCTTCCCCAGGCGTTCTGCAGCTGGCAAGCCTATTTAAAGCACTCTTCCGTGAGCAGCTGAGGCTCCTTAGTTTCCATTCTCTTCTGCCCTTGCCTGACTAATCATGACTGTCACTGTGCTGGTAACTCCTCCAGATCTTGGTTCTCAGGAAGCAAATGCCGGAAAAATATAGTAACATTTCTAGGAATGTTTAAATGTGGCATTGTGACTCTGCTTACAGTTACTTGCAGAGATGAACTGAGCTGTAGAAGACGGGTCCCCAGCCTGAGCTGTGAGAAATGGACTGAGGCTGACTTGGGAAGCAGGCTCTACAGGCAGCCTGGGCCCCAAGAGGCTACCTGGCCCTGTGCTGCGAAGGAGGCTCCTTGTTGGTAAAATGGGTGTGGCGGAGGACTGTAGTAGCGGGCCTCCTTCTTGTCTTGTGTGATATTTCTGCATACTTCTGCCCCAGTGCTGGGATGGAAGCCAGGGCTTTGTACGTGTTCAACGAGAGCTCCATCACTGAGTCACCCACTGGATGTTTAATGTTTTCCTTTTAGGTTTTATATCTGAGGCTGGAGTCAGGATTCTAGAAACTAGCCCGGATCTTGTCTCCCCTTCTGCCTGTGACTTGGATTACTTTCCTCTGGATGCCTCAGCTGTCTTCACTAGGAAGCGAGTTAGAACGTGGACGGGGTTGGGGCGGAGGCTTGTTGAACATGTGTGAGATCCCAGGCGCCATCCCCAGCATTACTTAGACATCTTTGCCTTCGTTTTTGTTTCGTGATGTTGGCACTAACAAGTAAGAAAGAATATCGCAAGGATGCAAGGAAGTGGTGGCAGAGCCTTCTGGGAATTGAGTGCACTTTGCTGAAGGAATGCCTGTGAATCAGAAGTGTAGATGGTTTTGTCTCCTTGACGTTAGGCACGTGCCTGATGAGCATGATTTGGCTTTGGGTAGAGGCGAGCTTGATGGTTAATGCAGAGATCATTACAAAGAGGGATTGGTGTTTGCATCTGGCATTTATCTTCCTCTAGGGTTCGGTACCTCCCCTGACTTTTCTGGGATTAAGAAAGCATGGGACTCGAGAGATGGCACAGAAGTTGGGAGTACTTCCTGTGTAAGCATGAGGGCCTGAGGAGACCTGAGAGATGGCGTCAGTCCTCAGGCCCCACATGAACAGCCACGTGGCTTTACGTGGTGCTGGGGAATTGAACCCGGGCTCCAGGCCTGCGACCTAGCATTTTCCTCAGCCCCTCAGTATTTTAAATTTGTTTTTTTAAACAGGTTGAGAAAAAATGTTGGAACTTTGTTTTTAGCCTTTTAAAGTATTTAGAACTGTCAAGGAAGTCATTTTGGGCAGCAGACTAGGTTCATGAAATAGTTTGGTTGTTTATTGTTTCTTTTCTAGTGTTGGTGATTCTGTTATTAATACCAAGATTTCTGTCTGCTTTCACAGTTTTCATTGACTTTCTAGTAAGAAACATGGGACCTAATTTGGATAAATATTCCAAGAGCATCTTCCCACTCTTTCTCATCATATGCCCTAGGTAGAAATAAATGTTCTTTTTGTTATAAGTTAAAGGCAATTTTTAAGGCTAATGTTTTTCAAAAAGAAATAACCGAGACTTTGAGTTCATAAGCCTTTCTAGAAAATGCAGGATGCTACTGGCAGTGACCCTGACCTTTCCTTCTGTCTGACGGAAAAGCCTTTCTGGTCTCAAAGCCTTTTCCTTCTGTTGGGCCCACCTGCCATTCAGATCTCGACTTTCTCTTCAGCTGTTCCCAGAAGCTCTGTCAGGCTAACAACCTCCCTCCCTGGGCGGCTCTAAGAATCCTTTCTACCGGCGCCTCCTCCTCCTTTCCAAGGCCTCTTAATTAGGCCTGTGGAAGTGTCCAGAAACGCCCTGACCACCAAGTGCTGGGGAGCTCGGCTCATCGACTGCTCCCTGGTGTCCACTTTTGCCCTACTGGAGATGGAGGCTGTGGGGACCTCGTGACATGCAAGGTCCCAGCAATGGTGCTTGGAGGATGACATTACCGGTTCGCAATTTCTTCTGGAATCTTCCAGCAGTTTCTCAGAGTCCCTTTGGAACGTTGCTTTCTCTGGACCCTGGTTTGGGAACTGCAGCCTTACTTGGGCTGTGGGTGTTGGCTTTCTCCAGGCTCAGCTTGCCTACCTGGTCTCAGAGCCCCGCAGTGAATGGCACCTCTGCTGTGCTTAGTCAGGATAAAGCTGAGACCGCTTCTTCCTGGGACGCAGGCATTGTCCTGGGTCACCAGGTCTGATTCCCTTCTCTAAGAGTGCCGGGGTCTTGCCTCCCCCTCCCACCCTAGCTTTGGGATTGACTGTACTTTGGGCAGTGAGTACTGAGTCAGGACTTGCGTGTCACTGTTGGCTCAGCATACAATCGTCCTCGTGGAGGACACAAAGGACAGTGACAGAATGCTGCCTTGGAGCCCAAGTCTCTTGTCTCTCCTCCACCCCGGCTCCCAGCTTCCAGTTTGCTTGGCTGCCTCTGCCTCGTCCCACGGTCCTGTGTGTGAGCACTCACCCGCCTTGCAGCTACGCCAAGGGCTTTTTTCTTAAACGGGGTTCATCTTGTCGTTTACTCCCCAGCAAATACTCGTTTCTCGGTTTCTCCAACATGGCTTTCCTCCGGCCCTCTGGCTTCCAGCTGTCCAAGGGAAGCAGATCTGTCATCTCGTCTGTAGGTGTGACGGTTCCATCTGCCCTGAGCCCCCACTCTTGCCGGGGCTCCATCTTGGCTTGCTTCCTGTTTTCCGCCTCTGTCTGTCTATTTACCTGCGTTTGGAACCACTGAGGCGGTCATCATAGTTCCCGGAGAATGACTCCCAGCGTGTCTGTTATCTGTGCTTGTTGAACAAGGAAATCTTTCCTTCCTCTCTGTAAAGCCCTGGAAAGGCCCTTATTACAGGCTGTGCCCTTCAAACCCTCAGAATCCAGACTCAGATCAAAAATGTCGCACTGTTATGGCTTGCATTTAGTGAGACCTAAAACGGAAGCCTCAGCGTGTCCCAAACCTGTGCTGACTCTTTTCTTGTCCTTATCCTGAATCAGTACAGTTTCAAACTCTACTTAGGTAGCAGTTACGCTGTGGTAGGTATTAGGAACCCAGGGGGTTTAAATTATATGGGAGATGTGTACAGATTCTATTCAAATACTATGCCATTTTATCTAAGGGACTGGTGGGTTTGGGGTGTCCTGAAGCAAACCTCTTGACATCATGGGCTGTGTGTATATTATCGATAAAGTACCCTTCTTTTGTAGTTGTGTGTCTAACAAAAGTTATTTTACGTGGAGTATAGTTGGAAGCAAACAAAAACTTTTCTAAAATCATTACCAGATGGGTTCATTTGGAAATCAAATCACGCCACGATGTCTGAGTCTCTTGTCATCTGCTGTTAACATGGTTTTGTAAGAATGACTGTGACAGTTTGGGGGTGGGGTTTATGCACCAGTCCCGTGTTAAAGTAGTTCACATTGTGTGTGGCATGTGGTGCCTCTTTGATGGGAATTTGCCTGCTTCTGTGTGTTGACAGTTTTCATAATGGGAAGTGTTCCCAATCCTGCAGGACAGGAGCAGGTGAGAGTCACCTTCGCCTCAGCCCCCTGCAACACCTCTGCCCACTGCTCAGTTACTGAAAACTAATTCTTGGTCTGTGTGCTACGGAATGAATTCATACTGGTTAAAAAATATTTTATTTGTAAGAAGAGAGATACAGACGCAGAGAGAGAGAGAGAGACAGAGAGAGAGAGAGAGAATGAGAATGGGCATGTCAGCGCCTTCTGCCACTGCAAATGAACTCAGATGCACGCACCACTTTGTGCATCTGGCTTACGTGGGTCCTGGGGAATTGAACTTGGGTGCTTAGGCACTGGAGGCAACTGCCTTAACCGATGAGCCATCTCTCCAGCTCCCCCGATTTTTTTTGCCAAAGTGCAGTTTGTAAAATTTAATTTCACATGGGTTCTACTTCAACATAATATTTTTTTCTGAGACTTCATTTTCTCAGGTGTGATCAAGTGCTTTGTTCCTTCCAGTCTCCACACTGCTTATGGCTTAATTTAAGCAGCTTCTGGTATCAACAAAGGAGCTGTCTGCCTCACACTACTTTCTCAGGGAAGGAGAATCAGCTAATTGTCCCTGTGCCTCCCTTTCCTCCTACCCTCCATCCTGGCTTCCCCTCCCACCTCTCAGGCCCTGCTGCCGGAGCTACACTGAGCCAGCTGGAGTCTTCTAATGCGAATTTTTGTTTTCTCTGTATACAAATCATTCTTATCATCTGCTCATCTATAAACGAGAGGGTGGGAATAGCTGGCGGTCAAGTTTCCCTTTGGTTACCAAACAACAAAGACTAAACAGTGGAAGGCATAATTGTGGGTCATCAGGTGCTTGTGGACCTAATGACTTCTGACAGGAACAACTTGAAGAGATGCACTCGTGGTGTCTGGTTCGGTCTGTTTGGGTGTGGCATTGCGTGTCCCCTCCCGCAGGCCCCCTCTGGTGGGAAGCTGTATGGAGGTGTGGGTCTGGACCCTCCCCAAGGGAACCCCAGGGCCTGCTTTGCTCTTCAGTTTATCAGCTCCCACTTCCTGCACATTCTTGGTGCCCCGGGTGACGACACCCAACTTCCCTTCCAGTGGCAAACGTGTGGCCCGCTCATCTCGTCCCCTGTTGCTCTTTATTTCCACAAGGGCTCCACTTATCTAGAAATTTCAGCAGCTTCTGGAAGCGGCCAAAGACGGGTTGGGGGCGGGGCCCTTGTCCCTGAGACTGTGATAGTGCTGGGTGTCTGCTCTCCAGGGTTCATAGGCTGCTTCCTGTGCTGTGCCGCCTGCCCATCAGAGAGCTGCCACCCTGTGACCGTCCGGAGTGGCCCACCTAGGGACCTCTGTGACATTTTGACACGACTAGCCAGCTGCTTGCCTCCTCCACCTGGCCTGGCAGGTTCCAGCTCAGCTGCCTTAGCAGAGCGGGCTTTAGTCCAGGCTCCAGGGATCTTTGCAGTCACACCACAGGTGACTGAGAAGTGACACAGCCTCTGGGTTCTGTTTTAACGGAGTCATTCCGGAGAGCTTCAGTTTCCAGATGACCTCTGCTTTATTCCTTCCAGGTCTGTTAGTAAATGGAATCCTTGTAGGAATTTCTTTCTGGCAGTCTAGAACAGGGGGTGGTTATGAATGTGAAAGGATGGGGAACCAGACATCAGGGGGTATGAAACTACCACTGTCCCCAGGATGGGGGTTCCCAGGTGCTCTTAGGTGGGTCCCACTGGCTGGCACCCTGTAGGAAGATTTGGCTCTCTCCAGCCAGCGCCTGCAGCCCCTTGCTGCTGCCTTTTTCTGCAGAAACCCGCTGTCCCTGTGGCCTCAAGGAGGTTGGGAGGGGAGGCAAGGCTTTGTTTCCTTCAGTATCACACCAGGGCCTCTGGCAGACCCTAGTCGGAATCCAGCTGTCACGGGCCTGGGAGATGTAGCTTTCAGCCCTGGACATGCAGGCCTGACACCAGCAGGCACATCTGGTGCTGAGTCCTGTGAGCGTGCGTGGGGTTGATGCCCACCTGGTCTGGAATGGGTGGTCGGCAGTAGCTGCTGTTCATCTTGTTGTGAAGTGGGCGCAAGTCAGCTCTTGATGCCCATACGTAAACCTGTCAGCCTGGAAAACACAAATCTAGCATGACCTATTTTGACCAATGGGAACAACTTTATTCCTGAGCTAGGCTCCAGGGAATAGTGACTGGATACCGTGATGGGTTCCCACCTGGTACTGTGTCAGAGGTGCTGCAGGTTTCTCTAGGACATGTGTTTTGGGTGGAAGGACCTCTTTGAAGCGGCACGAGTTGTTCGTTCCTGTTGCAGGAGGGCAGGGGGACGACACACAGGTGATGTTGAGCATGCTAAGCTCTCCTTTGAGTTCTGTTCTGAACTGAATTTTTGACAGGGGTGACAGCTGACAAGATTCAACACATTGGTTTCACATATACATTTGGTCTTGTCTTTGAGTCATAGAGAGCTCTTTTGCTAGACCTGGGCTCTTCCAGCTTCCCCTTTGGTGTTGAAGGAGTTACAGGACAGCTGGTAGCAGGACGCCTGTCTGAAACAAGAGAGGAATTTGGTCTCAGGTCAAGGTGTCCTTTGAAGGGATGATGGTAGGCCTCTGACATAGGGTTCAGGGCTCGAAGGGGAAGCCCTTGTTACTCAGCCCTACCCTCTCTGCCCTTTGCAGGCTGGCAGCCCCTCCCCCAGGAGCATGTGGTAGAAAGTTGTCTTCATCTGCAGTATGAAGGTACAGAGTCCCGCAGAGGTTGGAAGTTTCCTGATCTGTTTGGTACTCCACCCTGAAGGCCCTGGCATCTTCGGCCCCGTTCTACGAGCTGACTACGCTCCTTGGGGAGGAGGGTTATGATGTGTAAAACTGCTACGTGCACAAGGACCAAGGGCACAGGGAGGAGACCTAGTAGTTTCAGGGAGAGTCCATTGGGATTTACCAGCAGAGGGAATTGTCACAAGCCATGGAGGGTACAGGGACTTCCTGTCATGGTTACATTTACCTGAGGTGTGCATGTGCCCCTGGGCCAGAACTTCTGCCTCTGTTACTGTGTTAGGGAAATGTATCCATTCAGATCATGGTTATTAAGATAACAGCTTTAAGAATGTGCTTCAAACATATTCTTTTAAACCTGATCTACCTCAGCCCCTCACCCTATCAGCTCTCCCTTGGGCCCCTCCTCTGATCTGCTCTCTCCTTGGGCCCTCACCCAGCAGGCCCCCACCCTCACAAAGACAGAAAAACCAGAAGGAGACAGCTGGGACCCGCCTCAGGTGCCGTCCCAGTCTCCAACCTCAAGCATCAGGAGCCCCTGGAGAACTGGGAAGTTCAGCCATCAGAGCATCTCCACACCCACCCAGCTCACCTAAACAGCAGATTCACAGACCCAGCCAGCCCACAGCCTGACCCACAGTGAGCCAGCCTCGTACTCAGCGTGGGTGAGGCAAAACCATCCCAAGAAGGTGACCTGGGATTTGAGAGTCAATGTGTCTCATTTGATGTCTCGTGACTTATAGGGCCTTGTTGTCTTTTTCTTCTGTCTTTCTCGGGGGCAGGGTCTCACTTGGTCATAGGCTGACCTGGAACCCAACGTAAACCAGGTATGACAGCCTTCCAGTTGACAGGATTAAGGGTATAAATTAACACACACTGTAGAAATTTTGGCTTTGTTCTGATTACCTGTTTAATCCCACTCTTGGTCTTGCATAAATAAATACTCTGTGCTGGTTTTGTTTATGTGTGTATATTGCCCACTTGCATATTAGAACTGTATTTTGCTTGAATATTTTTGTATAACACACAACTACAACTCACTGGGTCACTACTGCATTCACTCTGGGAGTAATATAAAAACCTCACCTGCCCCATTAGGCTCCTATTCTGAAGATATAGAAGTTATGATCTACATGTCTAAGAATATAGCAGATAATTAGAAAAAATGAAGCATTGAATTAACTCAAGGTGCAAAAGTCCCTACATGAAACACAAAAAAAATCAAGAGACTATAATTCCACCAAAGCTATTTATTATTATTGTTATTAATATTATTAGGAGTGACCTTCAGTGAGACTGACTTACATGGAATGTCTGACAAAGAATTCAAAGGAATGATTATAACTATAACTGTGTTCAAAGAAATCAAAGAGAAAATCATACTCCAGAAGGAGAGCATAGGAAACTAATTTAAGGAAATGAGGAGGTCAATATAAGATTATAAAGAAAGAAATAGAAACAATAAAGAAATACCAATCAGAAAAGCTAGAAACGAAGAACAGTAAATCAAATACAAAACTCAGTAGAAAGTCTCACTAAGAGACCGAGGAGAGGACAGAATATCTAAACCGGAAGTCCAGGTGGCAGAACTGGACAGTCCCACAAAGAGGACAGACGAATGGGAAGGTATGAATGGGAGTTTCAAGACATTCGGGACACTATGAGGAGATCAAACGTAAGAATTCAGGGTAGAGTGGAAGGAGAAGAACTTCACTCTCAAGACGTAGTAGATATTTTCAACAAAAGCATAGAGAATTTCCCCACTTAGGGAAAGTGATGCCAGTGCAGATACAGGAAGCATTTAGAACACCAAACAGACAAAACCAGGATAGAACCTCTCCTCATCATATTGTAATTAAACTACTGAACACACAGACCAAAGAAAATATATTGAAAACAGTAAGGGAGAAGCATCAGACAGCCTATAAAGAGAAGTCCATCAGGACAACGGCAGATAACACAAACGGTAAAAGCCAGAAGGGCTTGGGGTGATGTATTCCAAGTTCTGAAAGATAACAACTATCAACCAAGATTACACTGTCTGGCAAAGCTATCCATCACAATTGAAGGAGAAATAAGGACGTTCCACAACAAACACAGGTTAAAGGAATTTATGTCTACAAAGCCAGCTCTACAGAAAATACTTGAAGGGGTCCTTCAGACTGAGGAGAAAGAGCAGCATATACATGAGAAAACGGAAAAATAAACCATCTTCAGATAATAGGCAATGCAAGAGCGCAAAGGAAAACTAGGAACGGCTACAAGAAATGACACACCTCTCAGTAATGACATCAAAGGCCTCAGTGCTCTGAGAAAAGGCAGACCTACAGACTGGACTAAAAGGCAGGATCCTTTTGTTTGTTGCCTCCAAGAAATGCACCTCTCCATAAAAGACACCTCCTGAGGGAGGAAGGATGGAAAACAGTATTACAAGCAAATGGGCCTAGGAAACAAGCAGGTGTTGCTATCCTAAAATCAGACAGGATAGACTTCAAAACAACAGTAGTTAAGAAAGATACAGAAGGTCATTACATACTGATTCAAGGAACTATTCAACAGGAGGACATTACTATTCTAAATATATATGCACCAAACACAAGGTACTCCCAATTTCACTAAACACTGCTAGAATTAAAATCGCCGATAACACCAAGCACAGTTGTAGTGGGAGACTTCAGTACCCCATGCTCACCAGTTGACAGGTCATGCTGGCAAGAAATAAACAAGCGTCTAGACTAAATGCACTATAGAACAAATGGACCTAACAGACATCAAAACATTTTATCCTAATGAAACACTTGATCCAAATAGTACAGAATACACACTCTTTTCAGCAGCACATGGAACATTCTCTAAAATTGACCGTATGTTACAACATAAAGCAAATCTTAACAAATTCAGGAAAATTGAAATAATTCCCTGTATTCTATCTAATCACAATGGAATTAAACTACAAATCATCAGTAAGAAAAACTATAGGACATACACAAACTCATGGAAATTAAGTAGTACATTACTGAATGATGAATGGGTCACTGAAATCAAAAAGGAAATAAAAAAATTCATAGACTCAAATGAAAATGAAAACACAACACACCCAAACTTTTGGGACACAATGAAGGCAGTTCTAAGAGGGAAACTTACAGCTTTAAGTGCCTATATTTAGAAACTAGAAAGGTCACAAGTAAACAACTTAATGCTTCACCATAAGGCATTGGAAACTTAAAAATCAGGAAGAAATAATAAAGATTAGGGTGGAAATTAATAACAGAAACTAAAAACAACCCATACAATCATTGAAACAAATGTTTAGTTCTTTGAAAGAATAAAGAAGATTGATAAATTCTTAGCAAACCTGACCAAAAGAAAAAGAGACACAAATAAAATTAGAGATGAACAAGGCTCCATTAAAACAGATACCAATGAAATTCAAAAAATCATAAGGACATCCTTTAAGAACAAGTCCACCAAGTTTGAAAATCTGAAATGGGTGATTTCCTTGATGTATATGCATACCAAAATTAAATCAGGATGAGATAAACCACTTAAACAGACCTATAATACAGATCCAAGCAGTTTATATATATATATATATATATATATATATATATATATCTCTTATATATCATCTACTAAAAAAGTCCAGGCCCAGATGGGTGGATGCACTGCTGAATTCTACCAGATATTCACCGATGAACTAATACCAGTGCTCCTCAAACTTCTGTAAAATAGAAAAGGTAGTTATACTATCCAACTCCTTCTATGGAGCCAGTATTACATTGATTCCAAAACCACAAAAGAACAACAACAACAAAAAGTACCTTGGAATAAACCTAACCAAGGAAGTGAAGGATCTCTACAATGAAAACTTTCAAACACTCAAGGGAGAAGTTGCAGAAGACACGAGGAAATGGAAAGATGATGTTCTTGGATTGGAAGAATTAATATCGTAAAAATGATCAGTCTGCACATTTAATACAATCCCCATCAAAATTCCAATGACATTTTCCACCAAAATAGAAAATCCTAAAATTCATTAGGAAGCACAAAAAACCTTGAATAGGGCTGGAGAGATGGCTCAGCGGTTAAGGTACTTGTCTCCAGTGCCCAAGGCCCTGGGTTCAATTCCCCAGTACCCGTTTAAGCCAGACACACAAGGTGGCACAAGAATCAATTCCAAGTGGATCAAAGACCTTAATATCAGATCTGAAACTCTGAAACTGCTAGAGGAAAAAGCAAGGGGGGGATTTCAATATATTGGCCTAGGCAATGACTTTCTGAACCTAATTCCAGTTGCTCAGGAAGTAAAACCACTAATCAACTAGCAAAAGGCACTGTGAATAGAGCAAAGAGGCAATCTATCCAATTGGAGAAAATCTTTGCCAGCTATACATCAGACAGAGGATTAATATCCAATATTTACAAAGAACTCAAAACACCAAATAAGAAATCAAACAACCCAATCAAAAAATGGGCTACAGAACTGAATAGAGAGTTCTCAACAGAAGAAATACAGATGGCCTATAAACATCTAAAAACATGTTCTACCTCCTTAGCAATCAGGGAAATGCAAATTAAAACTACTCTGAGATTCCATCTCCTGTCAGAATGGCCACCACCAAGAAAACAAAGGACAATAAATGCTGGTGAGGATGTGGAAAAACAGGAACTTTCTACACTGCTGGTGGGAATGTGAACTGGTACAGCCATTGTGGAAAGCAGTGTGGAGGTTCCTGAGACAGCTGAAAATAGATTTACCACATGACCCAGCTCTACCACTCCTTGGCATATATCCTAAAGACTGTAGTCACTATTTAGAGATCCTTGTTCATCCATGTTTATTGTGGTTTTGTTTATAATAGCTAGGAAATAAAACCAGCCTAGCTGTTCCTCAACTGATGATTGGATAATGAAGATGTGGTTCATTTATACAATGTAGTACAGTGGTGAAGAAAAATTAATTTGCAGGGAAATTGATGGATCTGGAAAGGATCATACTATGTGAGGTAACTCAGGTCATATTCTCACTCATATGTGGATCCTAGCTATAAATGTTAGATTTGTATGCGTTGGAGTGAACGTCAGTAGTAGAGACCAGAAAGTTAGACAGGGGCCATAAGGGAGGGAGGAGAGGGGAGACTTAAGAGGAGGGTATTGTATATATGCAGGTAAATGATCAGATTACTAGGGGAGCAGTGGCCTAAGTGGGGTCAAGAGAAGGGATGGAGTAAAGGAGGGGTGGAAGGAGGGCTAGTCAAAATTCAAGAGCTTTAGAATAAGCCATATGGAAACCTACTTCTTCGGATAATGGCACACCCAGAAGTCATATAGGTGTTACTAGAAAAATTTCAGTGCCAGGGGTAGGATACCTTCCAGCGAGTTTTTGTTCAGGCAGTTTCCTGAGGTCCCCAACTAAGGGAGCCAACCAAGGCTCTTGGTTGCTCTCCATAATGAGATGGTAAGACCCTATTGCTAAAGACCACATGTGCTTGGGCTGTTTTGGAGACCACTGAGAAATCAAGCTGGAGCTGAGCTGGAAACACCCTTCTGGCTGACAGAAAGCTGGAAAAATCTATGGCTGCATGCAGCGCCATGGGAGAGAGAAGTCATCAACAGTGGTGACAGCAGTGGACCTTGCAAGCCTTAAGACGGGCAGCCAGGCCAAATGTGCCAACTGGGGCAATAGTAGCACATCTTGTGGAGGAAACCAGTTGCTCTCTAATTGGACTGGACTGTACGTATTATCAGACTTCACAGTGTCTGATAATACATACACATAATGGGAGGAAATGATGACACAAGCAAATCAGAAACCAATTGAGAGGGGGAGGAGATATGAGGGAGGGTGGGGAGGGAATTATAATGGTTTATTGTCTATAATTTTGGAAGCTATCAATAAATAATTAAATATAAAGAATAGCAAGATATGTCTATTGGAATCTCTGCTAAGAAAACAAAAATCCATATTTAGGGTCTTTTATTAATTTAAGGGTGTCTTGGTCTGCTTTCTCTCGAAAACAGTAAATTCCCAGGGAATGTTTATCTTGGCTCCCAGTTCTGGAGGTGGAAGTTCCAGGGGTCACACATCAGGCGTGGCAAGAGTCCTGGGGTGTGTGTGTGTGTGTGTGTGTGTGTGTGTGTGTGTGTGTGTGTGTGTGTGTGTCTTTCTTCCTCACAGTCATTCTCTTTTTTCCTTAGACAGTTGCCATGATTTAGTCTTGGGGACTGCATGCTGCTGATCTGATCTAATCACTAATCACCTCCCAGTGACTCCATTCTAAACACCATGATTAGATAAAGTTTTTATTTCCTCAGTCCCTGCAGTGGGGAGATTAACTTTCAACACCGAGCTTTATTTGAACCATGGTAAAGGGGATCTATTATGCTGATGGCCAGATCGAGGCTTTCCCTATCAGAACATGGCCATGAGGATGACCTTGTTATCCCACCAACGATGGCCTGCACATCCCTGCTGACCCTGGAGCTGCTCCTGCTCAGTGTTCCTGCCTGACCTTGTGATGGGCGGGCCGAGAGGAGGGGAGCAGAGAGCTAGAGTTTCATTCACGTCCCATGCAGCTTCTGAACGGGCCTCATTTAGATTGGGGTTCAAAACTCCCACTGGCCTACACCATGGGAATTCCCTAGGAGAGATCAGACTTCGTGCATTCCTATGTTCTGTATGCTGGGAAAACGGTCCGAGGATGCCAGTGGCTCCGTGGACCAGGGTACGGCCATCGTCTGCTGCTTCCTGTGTGATACCCGGCACATCTCCAGACACTTCGCAGTGGGGCTGGTGCCCTGGCCCTCCCGGACTTCTCCGCTGCTCCCTTTTCCTCACAGGACAATGTTTTAAGTAGACTTATTTTGTATTAGAAACTTCTTGAGTTTTCAGTTGCAAAACTAATCCAGAATAATAATTATTTATTATAGGCTATTTGATTAGGTTTTCAAAATGAAAATTTAAGCCTCTATATTCACGTGGGGACAGCTATTTAGATAACAGCCATGGTTCATTTCCTTAGTTTGGTTTCCCCCATGTGAATTTTCCAAAGGAAACATACACTGTTCTTTTTATTTTTTAAATTAGCACATATTATATAAAATAATGGGTTTCATTATGACAATTTCATGGATATGCATACTATTTTCGTTTAGTGTTTGGATTAAATTTTTTTTCGCGTGTGCGTGTGTGTGGATCTGCCGTGTGCTTGCCTGAGGCAGGGTGTCCCTGCCTTCAGTAGCTCAAGTGGAGCATCCGGGGGCCCCTCTCTGTCTCTTCCCCTTGCTCTCATTTGAGCCGGAGTCTCTTCCAGACCCTAGAGCTCGCCATGTTTTGCAAGCCTGGTGAGTTTTGGGTCTGTGCTTGCCTATGGAACTGGGGTTCAGATATGCATGGCCGCACCCAGCTGTGTGTGGGTCCCGAGGATTGAACTGAGGAGGTCTCTCTCTCTCTCATACATGCACGGGAAGTGCTTTTAACCAAGGAGCCATCGTTCCAGCCCTGGATTTAAATTTCAGTGCTTATCCTGAAATACTTTTTCTTCTTCCTGACCTCTGTCATATCCAAATAGATATTGAATGAGGCTATTTCCCTGTTTTGGTCTTCCACTCTTGAAATGCATTACCAATGGTGTAAAAGTTATAAATTAGAATGTGCGTTCACTGCCTGGCCTGAAAGTTTGTGTCCCTCCGAAGTTCTAAGGGAGTCCTTTGGAGGTGACTTTAGTCACGAGTATGGCTCTCTGAAGGGTGATTCCTTTATCAAAGAGACCGGTGAGGACACAGCTTGGAGGAGCTGTCTGGGAGCCAGGAAGCCGACTCCCCAGACAGACAGTGTTCTGTGCTTTCGTCTTGGACTGCCCGCCTCAGATGTGTGGGACACAGCCACCCAGTCTAAAGCCAGCCGGCCCAGACGGACTAATGAGACAGTGGCTCCTGCGGGAGGGTTCGCTGGTCTCGATGGCAGGGGGGCAGTTGTGGCACAAGCTGCCTCCAGGGACTTGTGAGCCAGTTAGAGTTGTAGGCGCCAGGGCCCTGGCAGGGGCTTCCAGGTTCTCGGGAGCTCTGCTTGGCCTCTGCAGCAACTCGCCTCGCAGGACGCATCTGTCTTCGCTGCTCCACAGTCCGTACCCAAGGTGTGGCAGGCTTAACTTGGGGTTTCTTTAAGGTGGTAGGAATGAAAAGAAATGGCAGTTCTGTGCTTCTGAGTGCTATTTGAAGCCTCACTCAAGCCGGGTGGTCCTCTTCGCTCGTCCTGCCTGGGAGTCTCTTACATTGCCATTGGATGGGTGGCTCTAGGTTTCTTTCACGTATTTGAAAGACTAAGCTGTCCAAGATCCAGGAAGGTGGATGGCATTTCCCACAGAGCGGAGCTGAGTTAGCCCCTTTTCCATGTAGAATGTGATCAGAAATTACCTGGTGGGGCAGTACTAGTCTGTTTTCCATTGCTATAATGAAATACCAGAGGCTGGGTACTTTATTTTGTCTCACAGGACTGGAGGCTTGTTCAGCACCGGCCTCATGGCAGGTGAAGGCACATGTGAGGGATAGAGGTTGGAGTGGGCCAAAACTTGCTCTTTCAAAACAACTCATTTCATGAGAGGATTATTCCTTTGGAGGAGGCACCCCCATGAGATAGAGGCTTCCATCTCCCAAGATTTATGTGAGGAATAGGCTTCCAACCTAGCAAACCCTGGGTGTTCCCACGAATACTACACCCAAGTGATGCCAAGGCTCCCAGGGGTGCTTGGAAACCAGGACCAACTTACTCTGATGTTTCAGGTTGGGGGGGGGAGGGCAGGTAGTAAAGTGAAGTGTGGGTCAGCCTGGACCCCAGCATCCTCGCCACAACAGCCTTCTCTCCCCTCAGGTGGGCCGGCAGTGTGGGATGGCACAGGACCGAGCTGCTGCAATGAAGAGCTATTAGGTTTATGACGAGGTTGCCTGGCTCTCGCATTTCTGAACAGTGCTTGGAATTTGTACGATGTTCTATGTTATGTGCTTCGTGTCTGTGGTGTGGATAGGTCATGTGTAGTAATTTTATTGATGCTGATATTGTCAGTGTGACAAGATAAACTTTCAAAGTTACGGTGTTAGCACAGTGAACATTCCCACGTATCCCACACGGTTTTCCCCATTGCCAGCATGTCGGAGTTTAGAAGCGCCCCTCAAAGGCCTCAACGGGGCTCTGTTGGGAGGTGGAAGTCTGCTGACCCCTGTGGGCATGTTCTTGGAGGGGACAGTGCCATCCCATGCCCTTCCCACTTCCCTTCCTGGACACAAAGTGAATGGATTGGCTCTGCCATGTGCTTCTGCCATTTTTCCTCTACCACAGCCCCGAAGGGATGAAACGTTGACAATCGTGACCACACTAAGCCTTTCCTCTTCACAAGATTGTCTCAGACACTCATCCCAGCGCTACAAGCCCAGCCCCCGCCTCACACTACTGCAGGTGCATTTGCCACAGGAAGGAAGCCAGTGGTGTTTGCCTTCCTCTACAGAATCATTGGAGACAGGATTCTGTTGATTGCTTCCAATTTCTTTAAGTGTTTGAGTTTATTTTATTTATTTTGGTATTTCTTCAGGGCAATATAAGCTCCACAGGGCATTGCTTTGTGGTCACTGGGTCTGGGCCATGGTTGCAGCGTCTTTCTCTCCCCAGAGTTGTGAAAGCAGCCACCTGATGGCAGGTGTATTGTACACAATAGTAGAAGCTTCTTTAGTGACTGCTGTAGTCAGCCACATGCTGTTGGGATGGATCTCCAAACCAGGCACAATTTTAGGGAGGAAAGTATTTATTGAAGTAATAGACCCAGGGGAAGTTAAGGAAAAAGACTGGCCCCCTTTTGCAGATCCAAGCAGAGACAGAGACAGCACCTCCAGAAGCAAGCAAGCAAGCACACTGTAACACTGTAACTCACAGAATGGCAGAATTGCCAGACTTGGGTTCCAGCTTCTGTTTTGCATATGTATCCCTAGAATTTTGCATCCAATTTAGAAAGGGTGTCATGACCCCAGGAGGCCAGGCCAAAGTGACACCTCCTCCAGCCAGAAGGCTAGAGACAATTTACAATTATAATAAATTCTATTGGGGGACATGTCTTCAAAACTACCACAGTGACCATTGTGCAAACTTCACAAATTGTTTGAATGAAGAGAAAGTGACCTCTGCATGCCTTCAGGGTCCTCTGACTGCTGGCCTGTATTGTCAGTCAGGGCATGAGTCCTTTGGGAGGGCGGCTTGGAGACCCTTGCTCCCCACGAAGCCACTGTACTCATTTCATAGGTGATGTGACAAAGCTCTGTAACTGGGAACAATTCAGAACAAACCTAGAAGACAGAAGGCTGCGGCGTAGCCAGCCTGCAGCAGAGCGCTCCCTGGCTTCTCCCAGCTTCTGCTGACCTTGGCTCACAGTTCCACTCCCTACCCTTGTCACCACCCAGCATTCTCCCTGTGACCTTCTCCTGGCCATCTTCCTGTCAGGACACTGGTCATTAGATTAAGGACTTACCCAACCCCAGGATGACCTCACCTTAACTAATGACATTGTAAGAACCCTGTTTCCCTAAATGGTCACTAGACTTCTTTCTCCTCTTTTTGGGGAGAACAGGCTCAACTCTTAACACCCTTCCCTCTAGATCCTCCAGATGCCACATGCAGAATACACTACGTCATCCCACCATCCCCAGAAATTTTAACCCACAGGCAGTATCTCCAAACCAAAGCCTGGTCTAAATCCACGGTGATGATTCTTGGTGAGTGGTCCATCGTAGAAGGAAGTTCCTCTCAGTCTGTCAGTAGCTGTGGCAGAGAACTGGAGCCTGCAGGGCCAGGGAGAATCCTTGTCCTTGCTTTTGGTGCATCCAAAAATGGCCAGCTCTGGCCTTTGCCATGTGGACAGACCATTGCGTGCCTGTGCCCACGTGACCCTGTTCTTACAAGTAAGCCAGGATGGAGTGACATTTATCAACTCTCTCTGTTGGTGCCCAGGGCAGCTCGCTTGTTGGATACTGGCCTGTCTGTAGACAGTGCAACTGCTCTGTCAAGACCATAGCTGCCCAAGCCCTTCAGGCAGAAGTGGTTTGTGAGGAAGACCAGCCTCTGTCTGTTAGAAGAGGAACATTTTTTGCAACCTTATGAATCTGTTGCAGTGTTGGTAGATAAATTCCTTTGCTGTGAATAAAAACATCATAGCATAATGCTTTGTCATGTATCACTGTCTTGCTGTAAGGGTTGGCTGACATTCCTTGTCTTCCTGACCTGATCATTGTGGGTTCCAGACCTGCTACTCACATGCCCAGCGTCTAAGCTATGTTTGGTCTTTAGCAAGCAACAGAAATAAGTATTCTCGTCCCTGCAGGAAAGGCTAAAGATATAGGTGTTACTTGTAGGTTTTGAGAAGAGCACTTACGTGTGAACGAACGCTTGGATAATTGATGGTTTGGGCAGGGCTGAGCCTTGTGCTCAAAGGATACATGCCTTTCTCAGACTGGGGTGATTCCAGACCTTCCCTGGGAGGAGGCCTTGGCCAAGCGTGCTGACTGAAGGATGCCTTCGAGATCGTTCTGGATTTTGCGTTAGCGAGGGCTGTTCCAAAGTCACTGAGGTGCAGGCCAGGCGGATGGCTGCCTCCCTCAGCCCGGCTCGCTTTGCGCCTGGCTTCTCTCTCTCCCCGAAGGCTTTTCCTGTTCTGTAGCTGACCTGTGGGCAGCAGTGGGCATGTGACCCTCCCCCGGTTCCTTCCTGCCTGCTGCTTGAGGAGGGAAGCTGTCTGTTCCTCTTCTGACGCGGCGCCCGGGCTCCACTTTCTCCTTCTTCAGGCCCTCCATGCCGGGTGCTGCCAGGTGTAGCCGTCCTGCTGTTCTAAAATAAAATTACATTGTGCTGAATGTAGACGGGCTTTTTTTCTTTTGTCACCATTCTCTGTAAACAATGCAGTGTAACAACTGTGTTTAGTAGATTGAATACAGCACCCAGTGACCCAGTAAAACATAGGGGAAGGCATATGTGGGTCCTCGGTCAAATGTGCCATTAGCTGTGGCTTTTGTAACCCTGGGGGTGGGGGGTCCTAGAATCAGTCTCCATGGACACTAAAGGATGACAGCACTTTGTTCACGTGATCCCTGTGAGGCCTGGCTGTTCTCGGTGTGGAAGCACCATTTGTCCCTTCTCAGTGTCTGTCTTGCCAGGACTCTGGGCTGAACATTATGTATTGTAGGAGCCTATTGGGGTGGGGAAACCTTTTAGGCCTGTCGAGAATGGGCAGCTGAGGTAGCAGTGTTCTCACACAGGTCTGTGTCCAGCCTTTTGGGTGGTAACAGCTCTTTGGAGGAGTAGTAGAGGGTGTTTTTTCGAAGGGTCTGGGGCTTAATGGACGCTTGCCCAGGTGGGAATGAGCTCAGGTGGCTTTCAAGCAAAGCTGCTAGGTTAGATTGTCTTCCGGGGGACCCCATTCTCTTCCACCTGGCTTCACTCAATCCCATTTTCCTAGTGTGGAGGACATGTGTGTGAGCTGTCCCCTACACCAGAGCTGGCTGCTGTCCTCGTTCTTGGGGGCCTGGTCTTAGCTGCTGGGGATTTTGTAAGCGATGATGACACAGAGGGAAGAGAGTAAGATCTCCAGAGCTGTTTTATAAGAACTAAAATTATAATGATGGCTTTGATGACACACTGAAGAAGGAAAGTTTTTTCCATGTATTTGCACTTCAGGCAGGGGGCAAAGCTGACAGAGTCCAGGGAGATGTCACCACTAGGGTCACTGTAGGTTGAGTTGCTTTGCTTTGCGTATGTGATGCTGTGCCTGTGTTCTGGCGTGGAGCTCACGGAGAGCACACATTTTACTTAGGGCAGGAATAGCTGAGGCCCTATTGTCTTTTGGACTGTCCCCAGCTAGGCTGGACTAGTGTGGCCCCTGCTGATCTGTGGTGGTTTGCATAGTGGTGCAGTTACTGGTGGGGAAGCCATTAGAGGGGAACAACTAGGACTTAGCTTGTTCCTTCGAGGCTTATAAAATATGTTGATGTGAAGAATCCCAATAAATCTGGATGTAGTGGTGCATGCCTTTAATCCCAGTACTTGGGAAGCTGAAATATTAAGGTTGCTATAAACTCCAGGCCAGCCTGGGGCTGGAGTGAGTTCCAGGTCAGCCTTGGCTAGAGTAAGACCCTACTTAACCAGAACCCTACAGAAGTAAGCTCAGATCCCCTTTCCAGGTAAAGGCTAAACACAAAGCCTCATGCTCTTCTTGTTCTTTTTTTAAAAATTAAATTAAAAAAAAAGTTTTACTCTATTTCCTCTCCCCCAGACCTCCTGCCTGAAATCCAAGCTGATCCACGGCACCTTTCACTCGGTTCTCACTACTGGAACCTCTCCCAAGCAGAGTCCTTTCTCCTCTCCCTGAACTAGAGGTGGGTTTGGAATCCCACAGCACAGAGCACCCCAGTGTCTGGCTCACTTGTTACTATTGGGAGCAGTTCCCCTCTGTGAGGTGTGCAGCCATTCCCCGAAACTCGGAGTGGCCTATGGCAACAACGGATTCATGCTTGAACTTTGAATTTTCCTGGGGTCCCCAGGGGGCAGGGTTTCCACTTGTTGAGTGGATGGACTCACACTGACGCGGAGGCCAAGAGCTAATTGTGTTGAAAGTTGCCTTTCCAGGCCACGATGTGCTGGTTCTGGTGTCACTGAAGTAAAAGGCCATGTTAGATTCTGGAAACGTTTGTGCTTCACTGCATGCCCGAAGCTGGCAGGGAATCCAGCAAGGGAGTGATAACCACTTGCCTTCCCAGTGCTGCTGGGGAGGGGGAGGGGTGTGCAGCCCAGAATGATTTTCAGGGCTTTTCAATGTAGGCGAGCTAAGTGTATTGTTATCATTATTCTCTGTTCTCTGCTAATCACTGTCATTGGAGTCAAGTGTGCTGTGGATCCTTCCAGTACTTGTGAGGGCTTTCCACCTGGTGGGATTGTGAAGGAAGGGAAACACATTTGCCTCTGGAGGGGACAGCGTGTCTCCCTGCTCAAGCCAGCTGTCCAGCTGCTGTTCCAAGTCTGGAGAGTTATTGACTCATCCTGTTTAGAGATTCTCATGTTATGCAATCCCCTGTGCATCTTAAGGACTGATCCCCCAGGACACACGGGTAGAGGTAAGTGCACGTGGGTGCAGTCAGCATCTCATAATTCAAAATGTCTTCTGAGGTAGGTAGTCGGTTCTTTGTCATGCTGATTGCAGCCTAAGTAGAGCTGCTGTCCCCTGCGATGTCTCTGGGAAAGTCCTAGTGTTGTCATGGGGGAGCCATGACTGTAATCACTGCCGTTGAAACGGATGACCTTGAAACGCACCCAAAGTCTTACCCAAAAGACAGGAGCAGCAAATCACATCTCATAGTGTAGTGTGAGTTCTCAGCACCCAGATGCACCTGCAGGCAGGCTTTCCCCTGCAAGCCCAGGGGGAGGGTCCCTGTCCAAGGCACAAGGGAGTGCAAACGCATGGCTTCACATCCTTGGTGTTTGCTCAGCAGTGAGTCCTGGGCAGCTCTGTGCTTGGTCATGTTTACTTTTGTTCTTGGTGAGCAAAGCTTGAGAGAACTTGATTGCACACAAATGTCACTCTGAGGCTTTGCAGAAGCCTGGGTGCAGGATGTGTAATTCCTCGTAAGTTTCATGTCTATTTATGTTTGTATCTAGTGTGCTAAGGAAAGTAAATATCACAGCTAGCAGTGGTTGCATTAGTTTTGGTTCAGATGATGATCTGGGGAGACAAACTTTTCTTACACTTACACATTTTGCTTATGTACATACTTATAAATACTTGGATTTTTTATAGAACTGTGTATGTGTCCACTCGTGCTTGTTTGTCAATTTTTCATTCATCATCTGCCTTCTTACATCCCTTCCATTGCGTGACTGTCAGTTAATTAGTCCGTCCATCCAGCCTTTTAGTGGTCCTCTGCTCTGTTGAGGGCACTGTGACCGGTGTTGTAGACAGAGTGGTCAGTTGTAAACAGCTCGGTCCCCAGTACAGACGGCTCTTGGAACAGCTGGTACCACTCACTGTCAGGTGCACAGCACCTGAGCTCCAGCTGCAGACTTCGCTGGCTTGAAGCGCCCACTCACTCCGTCAGCCCAGGAGGAGCTGGCGGGGCCAAGGCTTGGCACGCTGAGCTGGTATGGATAGGTCTCTGTGTTGGAGCCTCGGCCCCTTGCCTTAAGGTTGGTCCTGTGGAGTCTGTGCCTGTCCTTCCCTAGGCATGAGGCACCAAGTGGTCCCTTCAGCCCAGTCTTGTCCACACATTTGGGCAGAGGAAAGAATGCCCACCATGGGGAGGGCAAGGTTCAGAGTGGTGGCTAAGGAAGGCTTGACACATGCCACGTGTGCTTGCAGTGCCTATGGCCTGGTCTGTCCTCTCTCCACCACTTCGATCCAGTCCTCCCTTCCCCCTTCTCCTTTCCTGGCTTCCTTCCCTCCCTCCACCTGTGGCTCAGCTGGCTCTGACCACTGCTGCCCCTTCTTCAAGGCTGCTGCTCTGGATCTGAGCTCTGTTGCTCACCCCTCAGCCCTGGGGATGCCAGGCACCATGCCAATGGGATTGTGACTCGGTGTCCTCCAAGGGCTGCCTGGAGGTGTGTCTTTTGCTCGAATCTCTTCCTGGTCCTGTTTCTGGCCCCACTGCCAGCAAGGATGCCCGGCAGATGCCTCCCTGCTGCTCTCCTCACCCCCATGCTCAGCTCCACTTTACCTGCCACTCCCTCGTGGATTGGTTCTTTTCTGCCCTCCGCTGAAAGTGGATCCACCTCAGCGCAGACGAGCTTGTTCCTAGAGGTTCCGCTGACTTCCACCTGTGAGTGCCAGATGTTTATATCCCCAGGTTCACTAGTGGAGCCCAGAGGGCTGCGTTTGGACACAGGCCCTCATGTAAGAAGTCGCACCAGAGAGCGGGTCTTTGGATGCATGAGCAGGCCACCACATGAGCCAGGCTCAGAGCCCGCACGAGGACCTGCAGCCTCTGGCAATGTCCCTTGGCCAAGCCCCTAGCCTGTCATGTTCTGTTATGGCCGCCTTAGCTGACCCAGGCAGTAAGGTCCACCTGGTTCCTTGCTGTGCTGAGACACTGCCTCATGGGGTGTTGGAGACTGGTGACATCCCCACAGGGTTATCCTTCCAGGCCATGCTTCATCATGCAGGGGACAGAACCCTGCTCCCCTGCTTGATGACAGTGGGCAGGGCTGGGTTGGGAAGGATATGATTGCTTTCTGGTTTTATTTCTGATATGTAGTTCTGTTGTGAGCGGACTCATTGTAAGAGAGTCACACGTGTAGACCCTGCTGTCTGTGGCCTTCTGCCCTCATGTCTCCTCTCTTCTCAACCTGCTTCCAACCAGTGACATTAGAGCTGGTGCTCCTCTTTCCCAGGGACGTTAGAACTGGGCAGCTGCTGCCCGCTTCCCAGGGAGGACCCTGCTGCCTGTTGCTAGCCTGGGGGAAGATCTAGGTAGATCTAGATTTGTGTTCGCTTCCTACCCAAGGGATGTTACTTTAGTCTCAGAGCCTGGGCACTGGCAACCCTAACAAGGTCGGCTGCTCCCCAGCCTCCCACCCCATCATCCACAGGCCTATTAAGGAAGAGCAGAAAAAGGATTTATTCACTGAGGCTACGTCAGGAAGACAATAAATAATGAGGTCCAGAGAATCCCATATCCACGTTCAAGGTCTAGGTTTAAAGAAAGGACAAGAGCAGTGTGCTGGTCAAGGTGTGATCCGGTCTCCTGCAGGGTGGAGGGGCAGGTTATCAGAGCCGTGAAGTCTCTTTCTGGGAGTCAAGCTTCCAATGTGGCTGGCACCAGGCTTCGGCTGTTTCCTTTCGAAGCATGAGACTTCTGAGGAAATTCCAGTTTTGTGGGGTTCTCTGTGCCAGTAGTCTGAGAACTATGGGGAAGGGCTCTTCATTCATTTGCAATCTCTTCATTCCTATCAGGACAGTTACACTGTCACACCATTCTGAAACAAACAAATCACTAAGTTGAACTTGGGTGAAATTGGGGACTCTGTATTTTTAATCCTGAAGAGGGATAGATTTTCTGAAAGGCCTCCTTCCGAGTGGTCTAAGCAGCAGGTGTCCAGAATATTCCCATGTATCTGCAGGTGGGTCTGGTACCCTCACAGTTCATCTCCTAAGAGATGCTGCCAGTGGCCCTGCACATCCCCCCCCCACTTCTTCTTTCATTGTTAATTATTCCTAGAGTACACGGCCGCCCTAGATTTCTTTCATTCCCTTCATTCTTAAATTAAGTTGGGTATCAGCTACTATAATTCAGTACTTTGTGCTTTAAGACAAAAACCTTAATTCTGTTGTGTCTTTCACAGAAATATCACAGCCAGGATATTTTCTGGTTTGAGTTCTTAGGCATTTATTCTAGTTGCATTCATCATTCTAGAATTCTAAATGGATACAGACCCATGCTGTTTTAAAAATATGACTGGGACGCACACTTCTCTACCCTCTTCCCTCGTCCGCCTGCAGCCTCTGGGCACACACACAGATTGTCCCAGGCACTGAGCCCAGCACCTGCACTGCCTCAGCTCTTTACCACTTCCTGTGGGGCCATGAGAGGCCAACGGAGCTGTTTTAAGTGGCACTTGAACTCAGGTGTCTCGCGATAAGGAATTACCTATTTCTTTTGCTCTCAGGCAATGGAGTTATTCCCAATTGAAGAGATCCTTTCTGAGTCTTTCCGGTGGGGGGTGGGGTGGGGAATGATTCTCTTACTATGTTGACGGGCTCAATGAGGCTGTGACATATTCATTGTCTGTGGTGATCTGCTTGTGAGGATCTGGACTCTCACAGCTGATTTGCTGTGCTCAGAGGGTTTCAGAAGACAGGCTGTTGCCCACCCACTTGCTCCTAGTGGCCTTGGTCCTTTGTGTCTCTGAAATGTGCGCAGGTAATGGCGGGCTTCACGAGGGACACTGCTGTTCTCCCACCAGATGCTGACGAGCAGGGTGGATGTGGGCAGTCTTTAACTTCCCACAATGGACGCTAAACTGTGCCTGTGAGTCCAACAGTGTCTTATATTCTGATATTGACTGCCAGGTGGCAGATCTGGCTTATCTTTGAAGCATCTTGGGTTTTTCTTGATCTTCTAATGGAATGTTGTTTCTTGTTTGTAGAGCAGGAAGAGTTAGAAGTTGATTTGTGAGCTAAAAATACAGCAAGCCATTTTTCCTTCCTCAAACTTCATAAATAGACCTGAGCATGTGGGCATGAAAGCAAACTGTTAGGAAACAGTGCTCTTGCCATAGAATCTGTTGATCAGATTCTGCCGAGGGACGCTCGTCTCTGGGCTTCCTGCTGCTTGTGTCATTGCCCCTATTTTTAGTCCATCTTGCCTGGCTGACTCAGAATGGGACCTGGTCGTGTGCTTGGGCTTCTCATTGCTGCAGGCTGGCCGGTGGCCAGGCTCTCTGGGCAGGCCATGTTCTGTGCCTCGGCACCGGGAAAGGTGGAACGCGTGTGGGTGTGAGCCTGCCCACCCCCACCGACCTGGGAGGCACCTCGCTGAGTCTACTTGCCTTGAGACTTGCTTCAGGCTGTGCGCCCCTATCTGTCTTCATCCAGGGTGGGCTGTTCAAGCTCCTGCTCTCCAGCCTCTCCTAGGCACACCTGTGGAAGAAGACGCTTAGGTGGAGCTTGGCCTGATAAGAAACACCCAGAAGGATCTGGCTAGTCATCCCCCCCCCCCCACCATGGCCAGGTATGCCCTAGATGCAGAGATTGGTAAGGAACAAGCCAAAACCCAGGCTTCTGTTTTCCATCAGCCACCGATAGAAACCTCAGGGCTAGTGCTCTTAGAACACTTGATACTGCTCCTATTTGGTAAGAATTTGGTAAAAATTTTGTGGGTATTTGGGGGTTTGCTGGTCACAGCTCAGGAAGATTTAGGAGTCCAGAAATAACCTTGGATAATGTAAGTAAAGGAGCAGGGGAGCCACACTGACTCCTGGGGGTTTCTGCACCCACATTTTCTTGATCACTAAATGAAGGGGTTGGAGCTAAAGATCTTTAATCCTTCCCATCAGGATTTAAATGCTAGTAATTTTTGAGTGAATGTACATTTCATCTAGGGAAGCCTGAGGAAGTGATGTAAATTGCAGCCACACTGAGAAGAAACCCTCTGTAACACTGTGAGCCTTTGTTTCTGCTTGCTTACCTGGAAGCTGAGGGCCCTGGTGAGAAGGAAGGCTCTGGAAGCTCCAGGAAGACTCCTCTAGGGCGGCAGGAACAAGAGGTAAAGGGACTTAAACAGCAGCGCTCCCGCTGCATGTCTTTGCTTGCTGCCCTTGGGACAGACGTCCATTCTCTTTCTTTGTGTTCTCTGTGTGTTCCCGAATACAGCAGCACATTGTATGTCCAGACAGTGCTCTGATGGATTCATTTGTTTGCTGTGGTAGAGGCCTTTGTAGTAAGAAGCACTCAGGGAGGAAGGAATGGAGGAAGGGAGAGCTCCTGCCACTGCAGAGGAACGCCAGATGCATGCACCACTTTGTGCATCTGGCTTTATATGGATACTGGGGAATCAAACCTGGGTTTTCAGGCTTTGCAAGCAAGATTTTAACTGCTAAGCCATCTCTCCAGCCCAGTAAGGAGTATTTTTCACTGACCTGTTCATAATACAACTGATCACACGTACCCTGGTACTGATACAGGATTTAATTTTCTACTTAATAATTCAGACAAACCTGTGACACCCTGTGGGGTGTGGGTGTAAGGACTGCAGCTGGTAGCTGTGCTTTGCTGGGCTGTAAGTGATCCTCTTGTTGGTTGTATTTAACACCTGAATAAACTCTCAAGACTCTGGATTGAACTAATTATCCTGTCTGGGATGAGCGGAGTTCAGATTACCAAAAGACTTTTGTTGTTGTTTGTTTGCTTTTAAGGAGTAAGTATATTCAGAAGGAAGAGTCTCAGAGTCTTGGCAAGAGGAAGTGGACTCTGTCCAGACTCCTCTGATACTGTCCCCAGCCTCTCCCTGGGCCTTGTCACCCCTTACACCTTGATGATTGGAAATGGGTAAGAGTTTGGGAGCTCTAGGTTCCCGTTTTGGCCTCACCACCACCTGTAGCTCTGCTCTGGGAGGGGTGTTGCTTCACTGGTGTATGTGAGTAGAAGGTGGCTTCCAACTCGGTGGCTTCTCAAGACCCTCCCAACCGACAACTTACAGTGACCTTGACACTCATTTTAAGAGGTGGTTTCTTAGCTATCAGTAGTCCTATCCAATGTCGGTTTAAGGCAGAGAGAATCACAGAATGAATCCTCCAGTATTAGCAGTTACCAAAGTGGCCATTTTAAAACTTTTTGCTTTTTTTAGTCTTATTTCATCTAAGCCCATATGTAATTGTTTTTAAGTGAATTCCAGATAATTCGTGTCATGTCAATATTAATGATACTTCCATACAGTAATTCCTTATTATCAAATAGGCAATGTTCATATTGCCCCAACTGTCTTCAAAACTACTTTTTTATGGTTCAGTTCAAACCAAGATCCAAACAGGACCCCTATATTTCATTTGGATGGTCCACTGATGTGCTCACTCCCTTTTTTTCTTCCATTGCTGACAGAGTGTTTTGAGAAACCAGATCTTTTTTCTTAAATATGTATATTTATTTATTTATTTGATGGAGGGACACACACACAGACAGAAAGAGAGAGAGAGAGAGAGAGAGAGAGAGAGAGAGAGAGAGAGAGAGAGAGAGAGAGAGAGAATATGAGCATATCAGGGAGCCAATTTGTGTATTTGGCTTTACTGGGGAATAAAACCCAGACCGGCAGGCTTTGCAAGCAAGCACCTTTCACCACTGAACCATCTCTCCAGCCCAAGAAGATCTTTCTCTTTGGCCTTCCCATGGTCTTTGCTGGTTAGATCCTTGGACTTTCAGCAAACTGCTAGCCAGATCTAGAGCTGATTTGTTTTGTTTTTCTGCCATCTTGTCTCCATGGTGTGAGTGTGAGAGGATGTGGGGTGGGGTCTCTGTCAGGGTGGTGCCTAGGATTGCAAAGTGGCAACTGTTCCTGTCATCCCATTCCCATTTATTTGCCAGAGGAGGAGAACACTGAAGTATAGTCCACATATGAGCAAGTCTCCCTTTCTGGAAGCTTCCAAAGTGGTTTGGACTCCCCAGCATCTTCCAAGGACAGAAACACATTTGTTTTGCAGAAGACAGCTTCCTTGACCTGGCGTTTATCAGTTCCAATACTTTTGCCTTTAAGATGTGGGCAGGTAATACACAGGCAGTAGAAACTTGGCTTTGAATTTTGAACGTGAGTCTTATGGGACGGGTGGTGCTGCACAGGACCCCTTGCCAAGCTGGGCTGCACCACAAGCCATACGGTCCCACTGCACAGTCACTGCCCCATCATAAGTAAGGGTTTAAGATGGCTCCGAGCTGTTCTCATCTACTGAGGTTGACCCTAATTGCTGCTCCGAGCACCCCAGTGCTATGAAGTCTCACTTCATAGTACAGTCAGCTTTGTTCATCAAGAGCTGCCAAGAAGGGCTGGAGAGATGGCTTAGCGGTTAAGGCACTTGCCTCCAGTGCCTAAGGCCCCGGGTTCAATTTCCCAGGTTCCACATAAGCCAGACCCACAAGATGGTGGCCCTGGTGCGCTCTCTCTCTCTCTCTCTCTCTCTCTCTCTCTCTCTCTCTCTCTCTCTCTCTGCTTGAAAATGAATAAATATTAAAAAAAAAAGAGCTGCCCAGTAGGCTTCCCTATTCATCTGCCTCATGTCTACTCCCCAGTGGCAGGGAGGTGTGGACTCCAGGGTCTTCCAGATGGAGCCTAGCATTTGGGGCCTCCATTCCTGTGAGGAACCATGGTCTTATTGGTGAGAACTGGAATTTGAGGACCACAGTTTGGAGTTAAGGAGTCCCATTGTCCCTGGATTGGTTGTAGTTTTTAGGCTTTTTCAGCTGTAAAGGATTTTTTTATGGTTATTTGTTTTGATTTGATTTAAAATATTTACTTATTTATTTGAGAGAGAGAGACAGAGAGACAGAGACAGACAGAGTGAGTATACTTGTCAGGGGGACTCCAGACACATGTACCACGTTGTACATCTGGCTTTCTACCAGTATTGGAGAATGGAACTCAGGCCATCAGGCAAGTTCATTTAACCATTGTGTCATATCACCAGCCCCTGGTTTGCTTTAGAAAATAACATCTTGTAAATTCACATATATATTTTTAATTCACAATTAGAATTATAAAATATTGAATTTTTTATTTTTGTATTTCAATCTGTTTTTCTTTTAAGAATCTTCATTTCTAGGTATGTTAACATATTTCTCTGCTTGATTATTCTTTCTGTTTATACACAACATGTGTAAATGTTTAAAATTACTGCCAACATTATTACTAACAGTAGGAGTACTGAGCATAGCTGAAAATGTTTTGTCCTTAGGGTTTATCCCACTAAGGAAATATCATGTAATTACTGTATTTCAGGTTGTTCAGAATAACAACATCTCCTTGTGTGGATGCCACCAACTAGGTATATAATTTAGTTATTTGTTTCATTCTGTTTTTAATCTTGGGATGTTAAGAAAGCTGATAATAGGTAATTATGTAAGCTATGTGGTTCCAGAGCCAAAAAAGGTGTATTCTCGAGAAGGTATCGGTGGGCTCTGCATCTCTGGAGTCACCCAAATATGGATGGAAAATATTCACTGTTGCTGACTTGTGTGATTGGGCATATGTTGTTTATTTCTGTATTTGATGTATACAGACTCTTGTCCTTTCCAAGACAATATACCAGCTATTCATATGGCATTTACTTGGCATTGGCTCTAATCCAGCGATGACTTAAAGCATCCATGAGCACGGGAGAATGTCCATGGGTTAGATTCAGAGACAAGTCTTATACCAGGAACCTGAGCATCCCTGTCTCTTCTCCCGTTATTACAAGCAGAGCTGGGTATTTGTTTAGTCCGAACATACATTGGCACCTGTTACCACTCAGAGTTGATGGTTTGCCTTAGGCTTCACTTTTGTGGTCTGCATTTCATGGATTTGGACAGATGCATGGTATTTTGATTTTTAATGTAAGCAAATACACACGTAACAGTTATATTTTTTAACAGTTCTCGTTTTACAAAGAAACAATGGCAAACTCTATGCACTGTGCCCAAGCTAGAGTCCTCTGGTTGCTTCCTATGTGGCATTTTGTAATTTACCTAATCTTACATTGAGTCACATTGACTGTGCCTGTAGATTCAGTTATTTAGAAGGGATAATTACAGCCACTGAAGTCTAAGTACTTTAATCATATGCCAAGATGGTTAGAAAGTACATGAATATTCCTGTCTTGTTTTCTGTTTGTAATTTACATGTATTCTACTTCAGTGGTTCTCACCAGGATGATTTTAACCCTCAAGGGATATTTGACAATGTCTGGAGACATTTTTGACTGTCCCCAAAGTAGAGTGGAGGTTGCTGATAGCATTCCTTAATACTGGAGGAATGTCCCCTAAGGAAGAGTTGCCTGTCCCCAAATGACAGGAGCCACTGCCAAGAAACCTTGTCCAAATTCAACCGGGCATTTGAGAGACTGAGTTCCTCCCTCCAGACTCCCTTCTCCTGTGGCTCTTCCTCTTCCATTTCCCTCTGCTTTTAAAAGCAAAACTAGACATTTAGAGCTTGGATTTTAGGAAGACGTCATGATTTAAAACGAAAGGTCATGAGCATCCGTGCTGTGTTCTTTACTCAGCTTGCATAAAGAAAAGAAACTAGCACTGAGAGTTCTGGGGTTCTCTCTTCTGGGGAGAATCATGTTGCAATCAAGGGTTGCTTGGAAAGGTAATTGGGGTGGGTTGCAGGTCTCCTGGTTAGGTGCGCACAGACGGAGTGCCAGCAGGCTGGTCTGAAGTACGTGATGTTGATAGTCTCCTGTTGGCAGTGTTGTGGGCTCTGTGGCTTCAGGACTGGTGGTGACATACTCTCCTCAGATGAAGATGGTTATTTGGAGTCACAGGGGGGTGTAGTGATTTCTGGGAAGATGGACAGCCTTTGTAATGTTTTTGTCACTAATGACATGGAGAACTGGGAATAGTATATGTTTTCACTTACCTTGGTACTTCTGGTCGCCGCACTTTACCGTCTCATGAACTGTAGCCACAGCCATCACACACTTTTCAGGACCTATAAGGCTGTATCACCGAGTGGCAAAGTGATAGCGTCACCTGACGATGAGCTTCTTGGATCTTGTCCCTATTAAGTGACACGTGACAGTACTCAATCGTTGTTGTTTTCCCGAGGCTCACATCCATAGTATGAATGAAAGTGGGACTCACTCCTTTTTCTTGTGGGGACCTGCTGCGGGAGCAGATGGAGGGATGTGACACCAGGCACAGAGCTCAGGTGTCAGGTTGGGTCAGTCTCTGGAGCCCCCAGAAGAGCACCCAGGAGTTACTGTTCCTCCAGCAGCTCCCACTTACCCTCGAGGAAAATCTTTGCTAAAGTACAAAGCAGTCCTGATTCTGGGGAGGAAGGTGCACGCTGCGTGAGTCCTGATGACAGTCACCGTGATGGCTTACAGGGTTGTTTGCCCTTCAGGAATTAGTGCTACTTATTTATTTTTGCACGTATGTTTCCATGTGTGCGCGCATTTGTATGTGGGTACAACCTGGGGTGTACCTTTTTGTATCTGTGGTGTGTTCACAGAGGAGGTGTGTTTTAGAGAAGGGTCTATGGTTTTTGAGACAAAGGTCTCTCGTTGACCTGGAGTTCACCCACTAGACTGGCTAGCCAGTGAGCCCCAGTGATCCCCCTGTCTCCGCCTCGCCGCCATACTTGGTAGTTTATGTGGGTACTGGCGATCGAACTCGGGTCTTCAAGCTTGCGAAGCGAGCGCCCAGCCCCAGTTGCTGGTTTTCTAGTGTTAAGTTTCAGGAAGCATTTGGCTTGAAACACGAGCACATCCGTGGGTGGTTCAGGGCCCCTGTGGCCTAAGTGTGTCGTCTTAGTGGCTATGAGGGAGTCTTTCGGAAATGATCAAGTTCTCAAGGTCCCAATTTGCTTTTAAATTTATACTCCCCTAAGCCAAAAATTGGTTACCCTTTTTTGGCCTCTCCAGCTTTTTATTTCAGCATCTTCCCTGCTAACCTATCCCACAAAAAATTGACATTGATTTCTAAACCATATCTGTTCAATTTCAGTACCTGGACTCTCCCAGTTTAAAACCCATACGGTAGGACACCTGTCTTTCCTACATGGGAAGAGAAAGCAGCTTGGGCCGTTTCTGGGTGCTGCCAGGCTGAGGGACACCACCAGCCAGGCAGGGCCAGGTAGCGGAAGAACAAAAGTGGCCTCGAAGAAAAAGGAGTCATCCTGTCAGCTCGACTGGACACGTTGCCAGGACACGTGGAAGTGGCTGGTTCTTCAAGGCTCTGAGCGTGCGTCTTAGGGTCGGCATGGGGGAGGCACGTGGGCCCTGTCTCGTTGGTTTCTTGTTTGGCCTGGAGGACAGAAGTGTCTTTACAGTGAAGAGAGAAGTCCTGACTCTGTAGCACTCCTAAGAAAACTCACTCTGAGTCTCACAGTGAGGCTTAGGCAGCGCACAGGATCTCTCCTAACCACACGTGAGTTAAAGCAGAGTCCACGCGCGGGCATCCCTGTCTGCTTTTGCTTTCCACCAAGCAACCTGCTCTGAGAAAAGCACACGGCCTGTAAATGTGGCCCTCATAAACTCTGAGCAGCTTGGTGTGAACTCTGCTTATTAATTCATGGTTTCACAGCTTTCCTAAGCTCCTGGCAGAACCTGCAGATTTCAGCAGCTTTAATCATCTGAGTAGGATGACAGGCATATTAATCTGATTCAGTTCATTTCCTGGGAGAACAAAATTATAACTGCATTTTCATTAATTTACGGTCTTTATTCATCTCTTTCAGAGCTGATATGAGATTATCTCCTACCTCTGGAAGATGTGTTTTAGAACATAGATGTCTTTAAGGTTTTATGTTCTGCCAAAGGACTTAGGACTGATGTTAGCCTGCTGGAAAATTTGTTTTCTCCCATTCACTCTGGCTGTTTTGTTGCTACCGCATTTTATTTAAAAGACTAACACCTTAGTATTAGCTACACTTGAAAGATAGTTATTGTACACTTTCTCAAATGGTGTTTTTTTATGCTATGTGAATTATACTTAAATTTACTAAAAAGGCAAAAGAGTAGCCTCAGAATTTGGAGGCCGGTTAGGGGGTAAGGAAAACATAATTAAGTATTTCTTCTTTGAATCGAAATAGTTCCTCCCCCTCCCAGCCCAGAGACTTATGTAGCTTATATTTAAAAATGTTTTTATGAATTGCTTAGAGGGGAATCCTGGGGTGAACCCACTGAAGTTGTGGTATTTAAATCCATTTGGGTAATGAATCTCACCATAATGAGAATAGGCTGGGGTTATATACCATGATGCTGTTTAATCAAGGGGCAAAATTATGTTTCTTCATAGATAAATACATTTGGCGAAAACAGTATGAGTAAATTGCTTTGGGATCTTTCCCTGTGAGCAGTGGTACACTTTGTAAGCGGACTTTAATCATTTGCTGGTGAATGAACACTTGACTTCTTCCCTTCTCATCTGTCCCGCCAGATCACCCTGAGGGCTGCTTTCCTGCCACCAGCATAGAGGACCTGCATCCTCACAGCTTGGACAATGCGCTGTTCTCATTCCTGAAGCTACTGTGTTCATTCTTTTCACTTGTAATTTTGAAATAAATTTAGACATACAAAAAGTTGCTGAAACAATTCGAAGAATTCCTGCCTACTCCCCGCCTGCTATCATAAATAGTAAGACTTTAAGTAACCACAGTCCAATGAGTACTACCTTGATGTGTTACTGGTAGTCCTATCACACCTCAGCTCTGCTAGTTTCACAGGGGAGAGGTGATGGCTCAGAGTTCTCTGTACTGTGCAGGGCCCAGCCCCCTCTCGAATGTTGAATATGTTTTCTTTCTCCATTCCTCTTTGTTTATTTTGGATTGCTCATCTTTTTATGCACATATGTGAGTATGTAGATGTGTGTATGTGCTCGTGTGTGTGTGTGGGGGGGTGCACAGGCACTTGGGTGCATGCATGCAGACACCAGAGGACATCTTCATTGGTTGTTCTAGGCACCATAGACCTTTCCTTTCTCCTTTTTGCATATGTGTGTACCTTGTTTGTGCATGCAGAGGCTAGAGGAGAGGTAGAGGGGAGGTCTCTCACTGATGTCAGAGCTTGCCATTTTTGTGAACTCCTGGTTTCTGCTCGACACAGGATTGGGGTTACATTGTGTGTGGTCACACCCAGCTATTTAGGAGCGCTAAGGAAATTGAATTCAAGTGGTGTCAGGCCTCCTCCAGCACTCCTGCCTGCATGGAAGTACCTGCCAAGCCCATTTCCCAAGTCTGCCATTCACCTTTTTGAGACAGAGTTTCTCAGTGGCCTGGAGCTCACCACCTAGGGTCAACAAGCCATAAGGATCCTCCTGTCTCTGCCTCCCCAGTGTTGGGATTATAAATGCATGCCACCATGCCTGCCTGACATTTTTATGTGAGCTCTGAAGGTTGAACTCAGAGTATTTGCCATGTGAAAACTGGCTATAGATTCATGTAGTTGAATTCAGTTGTCCTTCAGAGTGTTTGGCTTTGTCTCATAGACTTGAACAAAGTCATGAAGAATATCCCATGTTTTCTCTATGCATTTTTCCCTATAAATTATAGATGCATATGAGTTCCTCTTGCCACAGGTGTGGACCCACTTTTCTTTCTAAATGACTACCACTGGTGGTCATTGAGAGGCTTCTTTTCCCCAGTGATCACAGATAACAGACTTTGTCACTTTAGTCTGTTTTCTTATGTTGCTGTTCCTAATGTTTCATAAGAGTGTTTCTTCATAGGCCACACCAAACTGCCAGTGACAAATGCTTTGATTCTTCACTATTCTCTGTGAAGTCTAACTTATTTTAAAGCAAATAAAGAAACAAAATACCCATAAAGCCTGGCATAAACAAGTCTGCCTTCTATGTCTGAGTTCAGCCTCCTCATCCTTGCTTCAACCAATTCAACACACTGGGGGAAAGCAGGTGTGTCTCACTGTACGTGGGAGCTTCATTTTCTTGCCTTGTTTCTTAAACCATATAACCGAACAATTGTGTATGTAGCATTCGGTTAAGGATGATCTAGAGATGGTGGGAGAATGTACAAATATGATGACAGGAACCTTTCTGTATGATGTACTTGGTTGAGTACCTGCAGACTTTGATAGCCAAGAGGACCTTGGCCCCAGCCCCCTCCTTGAAGACCAAGGCCCAATACTGCTATGACGATAAGAAAGTCAGGCAGTAGCAGCCTAAAAGGCCTCTGAATTAGTTCAGCACGGGACAGAGGGCAGGTGGTAACCTTCGGCTCAAGTCTAACGTGGGTCATGTTCTCACTGCATGAAGCCACTAGTCCCTACCAGGACGGATCCCCATTGTCTGGCTGCTATCTTCTTGTCTCTAACACCCAAGTTAAGGATGCTGGGTGGAAATTTGATTGGAAACCATTAATGGTGTAATACTTTTTTGAGAAAGCAAAAAATCAAAACCCAATCAACCATTTGGGAAGTGTGTAAGATTTTTCTGAAGTTTCTGTGTTAGTTTGGCTGCAGATCACAAGGCAATCTCTAACTTAGCATCATTGTGTTTGCAAGAAGCCTTTAGGTGTCTCTTCATACCAGCATTTGATAGAGCTCCTTACGTTTTTTTCTCCTCTGCACGTGCTCCCTGACGTGACCCTGCGGTTGGTCTCCAGCTGTATTCTGGGGTCTGGCCTCCTTGTTTTCCATGGTTCAAGGCCATGAACTTCAAAATTAGCAGTCTCCAAAGTTTGACTCTGCAACTTGTTTTCTCTCTACTCTGTATACATTCTCTAAGTTCTCTGCTGGGAATGAGTGCAGAGAGGTGACCTCCTGCCATTAGAACTGCACGCAGTCATTCATCACAAGTGTCTAAGCGTGTCTGTGGCACCCACTGCGCTCTGAGTAAACGGCTGTCACCATCGTTGGTCTATTTCTACCCTTTACTGCTTTAGCGAGCAGAGGGAGGGAAGAGAGCTTGAGGGAGCAGGCACTCTGACCTCTACCCCATGGTACTGGGCTCTCTGGGAGAGCAGTCTCTGGGGTTGTTCTTGATCTTCCCTGGGGGCCTGAATCGAGTTGAGTCCCTTTATAGTAAGAAGCATCTTTGTGGGAACTAAGGCATTTTCTTTGAGCACCTCCTATGTACATGGCATGTTTCTGGGTTCTTTTGATGTAACTGAATGTTTCAAGAAGTCTGTAAGACAGTCTTTACCTTCCACTTGCCAGTGAGAAAGCTGAGCTGGGTGATAGTTTTACACGGAGCTGAGATGACCACGTTCAGTCACGGAGTCATGGCCCATTGTCTCTGGGGATGGTCTCAAATGCATGCTGACCTTGATTTGCGCAGAGTTTGGGTGAGGGCCTGGAAACCTGCTCACCCGATCTGCAGGTGATCGTTGAATGCAGGGGGGGGGTCATTCTTGAGTGAGTCAGAACCCCAGAACACTGGACCACGGACTGAAATGGCTTGTTGAAGCCCAGGGCCCCTACTTCACTCAGACATCATCTCCCCAGGTGAGGCTTGCTGTGGAGGCTGCCGTCTCTGACATGCTTCTTCTGTTTCTGTCCCATGACTCACAGCTGTGGCCCCTGACGCTGGCAGCCTGGCCCCTTCTGTTTTAGATGCTTTGTGTTGATGACACTGATAGCCGTTTCTTCGTCATGTGTGGAGCGCTCAGCATTCACTATGGGCTTGTTGGATGAACTAACCTGAAATGTATCTGCAGCAAAAATAGAACCAAGATGGTGACATGGGAACCCCGTTTTCACTTGTCCAATTAGGAAGGGCTTTCTTCGAGAAGGATGTGTCATAGCTCTTCTTGCTGTGGGGGACAGTCTCTGGTAAGCAAGACTAGATATACTGTCTACTGTCTCAATTAGTTTTTATCTAAAACTATTATGCGGATATAAACAGTCATCAGGCTTATTTCCATACAATGCTTTACAGTGTGGCTGATAGTTTAAACAACACAGTTTTAGAAGCTCTCCAGAAAATTGCATGTTTTTTTTTAAATAGGCACATTTTCTCGTAGGAGATAAAGCAACCCTTCTGTGAGTTCTCTTATTGACTTTGACCCTCCCCCGCGTGGCTCACTTAAGAAGTCTGTATTGTGCCTTTCCTATGGTGTTTGCACTTGGCAGATGCGCAGTGCATTTGCCTTGAGTAAGTGTGACTTTAATACCTGCAACAAGGTGACAGGTGTATCTCTGAGGAAACCTGCTCTCTAAGGTTAAGTAGTCGCCTCAACATCCCAGAGCCTCAGGATGTAGACCTGGGATTAGCATCCTCTGCATCCCGCTCCTTCCCTGGGTGAATCTCATTGTCAGCAGCCTGGAACTCATGTTTTCAGGGTTTCTGGAATTGTCTTCCCCTCCCCCTCCAGTAGTGTTCTTAGCTACTGCAGATACCCTAATTCCACGGGTCTAAGGTAGGATCTGCTCAGGATGAAGACAGACCAGAAGCCTTTCTGCTTTTGGATGTCTGATCTGAACACTGCAGTGCTCTGCTGTTATAGGTAACCTGCAGGCATTGTCCTGCCAGAGGGAAATCTGAAACAAGATTGTAAAGCAAAGGTAATTGAACTCATTGGTCTTGTCTGTCCCTGCTCACTGCCTCTCATTGAGGTTTCGGCTCTGCATATGCGTTTGCATGGGACAAATTATATGTAAAAGGCAGTGGTGAGTTTCAGGATTCACTGGTGGCAAGAATGTACTGTAGAAGGTATGTATTGAATCAAGTTTTGAGGGCTAGAGAGGTGGCTCAGCAGGTAAAGGTGTTTGCTTGCAAAGCTTGATGGCCTAGGTTCAGTTCCCCAGTACCCACGTAAAGCCAGATGCAAAGTGGAGCATGTGTGTGGAGTTCTTTTGCAGGGCCAGGAGGGCCTGGCGTGTCCCCACCCCCACTCACACTCTCAAATATTTTTATCAAAATTTTGAATTCCGAGGAAGCGTGACATCTGTGCCTGACCAGTTTCTTTGGTACACAACATTGCTTTCTGCGGCCGAAGTGGATCATTTCAGAGTGTGTGAGAACAGACCGCAGCTTTTCACTGATGGCTGCACTGGACGAGGATTGTCTGAGAAGACCTGGCAGAACAAGGAGCAGGTCTGACTTTGTGCCAATTGGTCACTGAAGTGTCTTTTTGTTTTTTGGGTCCAGCTAAAGGCTAGCCATGTATATTTCTGTGTCCTTGTCTGATGTCAGCTCTGGAAATGCTTACACAGCGAATCTGGCATTTCTGATCACAGCCACTTCAAGCTCAGTGGGTGGCTCTTTGGGGTTATTCAGACAGGAATGGCTTAATTGGATGTCAGCCCAGACACAGGATCTGAATGGCTCTGTATGGATTGCATTAATTGAACAGCTGCCATAGGAAGTTGTGTGTGTGTGTGAGAGAGAGAGAGAGAGAGAGAGAGATAGACAGACAGACAGACAGACAGACAGACAGACAGAGATGGGAGGGGGTGTTAGAAGTACTCTTTGATTCCATCCTTTTCATTGGCTCATGGCTAATTTACTTACTAAGTGAAATAGTGTTGGTCATGGTGGTTCATACCTGTAATCCTAGCACTCAGGGAGGCCTAGTTTGAGGCCAGTTTGGGCTATAGAGCGAGACTGTCTCAAGTCCCTCCTGAAAGAAAGGAAGAGAGGAAGGAAGGAAGGAAGGAAAAATAAGAAATATAGAACTCTGGAATTAAGAAATGGTTTGCAAATGGAACTATGATTTCTTGTGGCATATTAATATTATTCTCTTGACTTAAGTTTCCTGCTGCTATTTATGGGCTGACTCAGCTCAGTAGGGTTGTGGGAACTTTTGGATTGAAATTTTGAAGGATAGGATTTGGGGCCTCATGTGGCACCAACTGTCGTAGGTCCTCAGGTAATTACAGCAGATCTTAGGGATGTAATTAAGAAATGAAAGTCAGGGCTCATGCCGGTAATACCAACACTTGGAGGCTGAGGTAGGAGGACCAAGTTAGAGACCATCCTAGCTACATAGTGAGCTCAAGTAGCCTGGGCAAGAGCTTCAAAAAGAACAAAAAGAAGTAAAAGTCTTACTGACTGATAAATGTGTGGTAAGTCATTTCCTCCATCCAGAGCCTATTCGAGCCTTCCCACATGGACACCAGCACAAGAAAAGTGAGTCTCTTCCTATCTGGATAGTTGGGTAAATGTCAAGTTGCAGCCTTGTAAAGGAGTGATTTCTGTGGGGATGGAGATCAGTCTCCCAGAAGAGAGCCCATTTGAATTCCCGCCTCAGCAAGCCATAGGGTTTGGTTAGACTGAAGCCGAAGAGCAGAGCTGCTTCTAGGAGAGGGCAGCAACAGGAAGACATCAGGCACAGAGGGACATGGTTGGAAAGGGACTTGCATTTAGAAGGAATGTGGCTGATGTGCTCTGGAAACTTTAAGACTGCTTTTAAAACAGCCTAAAGCATTTCCAAAGCACAGCAGTATTAAATTTTAGTTCCTATATAATTATAAACCTGAATGTTAAATTTTATAACCATGAGCTCAAAAATTTCAATATTTTTGATTAATATAAATTTAAATTAGTCCTATAGAACTTAAGTTTTTAACTGAACTTTTGTACCTGCTGACTGGATGAAATCTCATTTTCACTACAACTACCTTTGTGCTCTGTGTTCTGTGAGTTGAGATTGTACTTTTTGTGTGTGATTTATTTCACCGAGCAATGTGTCCTCTCAGCTCCTCCATGGAGTAGCAGGCGATGCCATTCCCTTCTTTGATGGGGCTGAGTAAATCTCTCATGTTCTGTTATTCATTTGTCCCTCGGCGGACACTTGCACTGTTTCCCTGTCTTTATTATCCTTTTTTGTGAAAAAATTTTAATTTTTTATTCCACATTTTGCAGAACTTTACGGAACATATTTCTGATCTATTGTACTACTAACCCTACTCAAGGATGGAATGTATTTATGGTGTACTGTATCCTTACTCAAGAACTGGGAAAGTAGATTGGATAAATTTAGTATTTTGCAGAGATAGAAGAAAATAATGTACACTGGGATTTTTTTTCATTTTCTTAGAAAGAAGTCCATCCCACAAGAACCTACCTTTCCAGTTACCAGTAACTTACATAATTAACAACCTATTCCAACAACCTTCTGACAAACTTTGTCCAGCGTTTGGGCATTCTGTATACTCAGGGACTTCTCAGATGACAAGGGTGGGGTGGTTCAGTCTATTGACTTGTTTTATTGCTGTAAGTTTTCACTTGGTCCTCATGGTGATCTGCTCTGATTTCTTAAAAGACAGGCCTTCCAGCACTGTAAGAAATAGCTGATGGGAAGGTGTGTTTGTATCACAACCTTCATAATTTTAGCCCATGGTTGATTGTCTCATTGTGTGGGCCTGTGGTGGCACATCACCATCGAAGGAAAACTCCAGTACCTGAAAGAGAAAATGAGGAAGGGGCTGAGCTTCCAAAATCCTCTTTGAGGACATAGCCCAGTGACCTAATGACCTCTCACCAGATCCCATCTCTGCTAACTGCCAGTAATGCCAATCTAGACAACAAGCCTCGAACCCAGTGAGCCTGATCCAGACCACAGAAGCCAGCGATGTCATCAGAAATGAGGGTGGCACCTGAGCAGTACTTCTATCCTGTATCTGCCTTTGTGGCCCCTCACCTGCAAACATGGTGGCTCACTCCTGAGTTAATGAGAACGGTGTTCTGGAAGTTTCTGTCCTGTGAGGCATACGTGTACTGGCTGCCTTCGGAGGTTCAGTGTTTGTGTTGTTAAAATCAATGTGGCTCTAACGCAGGTCTCTAATGGAAGGGCAGAGGGATAAACTCTGGGCTATGGGAAAACTAGGGTTTATAAAAACAATAAATGTTCTCTTGGGGAAAACTGTAGCACGTTTCTTTTGTAGAAGAGCCACAGAGAATGCCAGGCATGGGCTTACCTGTGATCCCTGAAGTTGGAGGCACAGGCAGAGTCATGACTTGGGGCCAGCCTAGGTGATGTGGCAAGTTCAAGGCCAACCTAAGCTATATGAAGAGATCCTGTGTGAAAGGAGAGGCAGGACGAGAAAGGGGAGAGAGAAGACAGAGAAAAAGAAATTTAGCTGCATACAGCTAATACGGCAAGTAATTTCAGTCTACAGTCATGTTTGGTTTCTCAATCGTGGTATTGGGTACCTGTGTACCCCTGTGACACTTCCTTGGGTGTTGGAGCCACTCCCTGTAGAGGCTCACCTGCCCCATGGTTCAAATATCTTTGTAAATTTTAGCCTTAAGTTTATGTACCTTTTGGAGCAATGCAGTAGGCTTTCCCCTCTTTCTAGAAAGACCTCCAAAGCCCGGGGAAAGTCGTGCCGACAGGCTGCGGAGAAAGGACTTCATACTAAACTAAAACCTCCGACATGTTTCATTCACTGAGCTACTGACCTAGTGGAAGCTGTGGGGGCCTGGCACTCGGTCAGCATCGGGCTCTGAGCATAACTGCCACCTTCCTGGAAGTGCCGGGGCTGGAGAAGCAGGTGGAAAGCTCCAGCAGGCCTGAGTCGGCACTAAAGTCAAGTAGATTTATAATGGCTTCAGAGGTGTACTAGCAGTGTAGTGTGTGGATGTGTCTTGCATCCTCATCCAAATAAACCAGTTGTTTATAAGACCATGGGAAAATCAGGACACAGACCAATTGTAAGAGTTATATTAAGGCATTAATCATTATTTTTGATGTGATAATAGCGTTGCACCTATCCTTGGGGGGTATGTACTGAGGTATTTATGGGCAAATTAGATAGTGCCACTTAGTTTGCTTTGAAGTTACCTGAGAGGGGTGTGTGTGCCCCTGTGGTTGTTGAGGACGGTGACAGTGGGTATGGGGGTGCGCGTATGTTGGGTCTACTTTTGCATGTGCTGAAGTGCTGCCATTGCAGTGGAAATGCCATGATTGAGGTGCAGTGTTCGGGATGGTGCCCCAGGGCCGCACGTGCGTGCGGGGGAGAATCGGGGTCAAGGTCTCTGAGGTGCCATTGCTTAAGCTGGGTGGAGGAAAGTGAACAGGCGTGGAGAACTGCCGAATGCTCTCCTTCTTGTGTGCAGGAGGAAGGATCTGGTATAGAAGTTTTGACATGATTCCCCATCGGCTCATTCTTGAATTCACTCATGAAATATTTTAAAGTTTCTGCTCCCTGTGTCTCATGTGGTGAGAATTCATAGCTGGCATTTTCATGAAAGACCTAAGCTGCCATTCAGAGGTCCCACAGGCTGTAGGCATCAATTCTTTCACAGCTCAGGAAGCTGGAAGGCCACCACCAAAACGTCATCAGAGTTACTTTTTTCTGGGATCCGTCTCCTAAGCCCTCTTCTTGCTGTCTTCACACGACTTTTCCTCTGTGTTTACATCAGGTGCCTCTTCCTCTGCTCATAAGAACACCAGTCCTGTTGGAGTACGGGCCCACCCTAACTGCTTCAGTTTAATTGAATGACCCCTTTAAGCCTTGAGTCCAAGTTCATTGTTGTTCTGAAGTGCTGGAAGGTGGCACTTGAACATGGTGTTTGGTGGAGTCAGTTTAGCAAATCAAATCCACAGACCTTTGCAGTATAGTAATTGCCGGGAGATGTTGAAGGAACCTAAGTGAAAAAAGCAAAAAGAAAATAATTGTTTAACTGCCCCTGAAGCCACATGGGCATCTTCCCAGACAGGCCTTTGAAGGGCTTCTTGAAAGGGTTGACTATCACCTGCCCCCCCCCCTGTGCCTCAGAGGTAGGGACTCCAAAGGGCCAAGCCCAGCAAGGAGAGGGCACCCCAGACAGGCAGTGTTCTTGGACAACAGTGGCTGAGCAGGGGATTGTGGGGAGCATGCTTGGAGGACTGGCTGTGAGCGGCAGGAAGGGAGAGGAGAAGCAGCGTGTCCACACTTGGTTCACTCCAGGGTCTCTTCCTGGAAAATGGTGCGTGGAGAGCAAGAGCAGGAGCAGTGCAGACGTGTCTCGTAGCTGTGATCCTTCATCATCACAGGGCATCACCGCGCACTCGGACATGTCAGAGGAATTAATAAACTCGCTGCTTTTCACCAGCAACCTCGCTGACTTTCTGCCTACGTTTGAAGTGTTTATGTTTGTTTGCATGTCTTTTGTTTTTAATGATGTGTGTGGGGGGAGGGAACACATGCATGTTCCAGTGTGGGAACATGTGTGAAAAGCAGTATTTGTGGCAGCCTTTCACATGGGTGTTGATCTTGGCCTTCGGTTTCCCTAAAGATAGCGACATGAAATCATCCGAAGCGCGTCTAACACATAGACACACTTAGAACCATTGTTCCTTCCTCTCTCCCTTCAAACGGAGTCTGCTCAGCCCCAGTGGCACATCATGGTGTTCAGGTGTGTTTTCATCCACAGGTTTTTTATTGGTGTTGCTTGTGGTGGTGCACCTGTCTTGAGTTGAGGCCAGCCTGGGTTTCATAGCTAGACCCAGTATCAAAATGTAAAACGTACAATAGCAACAGTAAAAACAAGAATGATGAACCTTTTACAAATGCTGGATGTGCTTAGATTATCATTATGATGCTGGGAGATATTCCTGGAGGAATAGGGCTTGGAACGCTGTAGAGAAATACCTTAGCAGACCTGGAGGAGAGAATACTGTCTTGTTTAATAAGAGGCTAGCTTTAAGTAAGTAAAACAAAATCTTTATAGACTCTGGAAATGCTCATTAAGCTCGTGTGTTAGAGTTTTGAGTTGACAGAATGTAAAATTTAAGTTCGAATTCATTCTAAGGTTAGCTTTCTGACTTTCTTGCTATTTTAGATAAGCTTTGATAAAGTCTGGGAACCACACAGTCATTTTTTTTTTTTATTGTCCATAATGAGTTACATTGGTTAGTGGGCCAACAATGAGTTGTTATCCCCAATTCCTCATTGTCCCCCCTCCCCATCCCCAGTCAGCTGGATATCCTCCTCCGTGGGCCGTCTGGATCAGTCTTTGTGGTAGGGGACCATGGATAGCCTAGTATTCAGCCGGGTTCTCCTGACCCAAGTGTGTTGTTACTGAGGGTTGCCAAGTCTCTGATATTGTGAGAGCCCACCATGGCTCTCACAATCTTTCCAACCCCTCTTCCACTCAGTTCCCTGAGTCGTGGTGGGTGAGTATTAAGGCTGCTTTAACGTTGTGAGCTTAGGTGTTTTTGTGTCAAGATTCATTGGTTTCTGTCTCACTGGCTTATCCTGAGTTGATTGAATGGCTGTGGCTGTGGGTCCCTTGTTCATCCCATCATTCTCTCCGGGGTTCCTTATGGATCCTCCATGATGTGACTGTGGTGGCTCATCTCTTGCCAGGATCTCAGCTTTCTGCCTGCGGTCGGTCAGTTGGTAGGGTTATTTGGGCCACAGCTCTCTCGCTGCATCCTTTATGGAGAGAGTCCTGGCGAGGCTGCTACTCGTCCACCATTATGCTCTGCCGAAAGCACAGTCAATTTTTTAAAAAGTTTTCAAAATATAATTTAAAACTTTTAACAATATAATACAATAATATTTTAACAATATAAATTAACAATATTAATTTACAAATGTAAATTTTTACCAGCTGTTAAAGCAATTGCAAAAAAACCCCGCACACATTCAACTTCAGTTTTTATTGCACAGCATCTATAAGAAAATATTAAATTTTAAATTAGAAAATATAAAAATGTTTTCAATATAGAAGGGACCATCTGATTTTTTTTAAAAGACAATATTCTATAAGACTGTCTACCCAGAAAATAACAAACTTTCACAAGCTGGAGAGACACTTTGGCAAATCTGGGACAGGGCTGTTTAAAGCTTGTCCAAGGTAATTAATGCAAACTGCATCACTCTTCATGAATCCGAGGTGCTCTTCCACTTAGAGAAACCGAGGCATTTCAGCACGAGCATTCAGAAAGGCTCTGACCTGTGAGAAACAACACATTCTACAGGAAGAAGACTCCTAGCAGGTTGTATATGTTCTTGGCAGTTGTTTTGAATGACTTAGTGACCCGCTTTAATTTATGCTGATAAGAAAACATACACAACACCTATTTTTAAAAACTTTGTCCATTACAAAAGTCAGCTTATAAATTTGCATCATCAGAATTATTGTCAGGACTGTCCAATGGCCTTTGTGTGGTATTATACATGAGTTGATTTTCCGAAGGTCTGGAAAATGTCCCACTTTTCTACGTAGTGTTATCAGGAAGTAAATCCATACACTTAAGGCTAGAGTCACAAGTCATGCTAGTTAATAAAACTATGTGTAGATTTTAGCAGGATGCAACCCTGGCCCTATGTAGCAATTTAGGTGTTAAAATACTGACAATGAAACTCCAGGGGAACTTAATTCGCCTCAAAAAGTTAACATATTCTAGAACATCCAATAGACACAAATAGAGACCACATGTCTGTTCTTCTTAAAGCATGTTGACTCTATCCCCAAGTGTTTACAAGTTGATGCCTTGGTGACCTGGGAAATGATTTTGTGGAGTGTATGACCTGTGTAAGTCATGTCAATCAATTTTTGATAATCCAAGGTCCATTATCATTTGCCAATAATTACAGAATTGGGGTTGCCGGCCTCATCTAGGGCTTAGGGTCATGGGTGAAGCCTGCAGCCCTGTCCACACTCACTGCTTGGTGGCTATTTCCCTAGGCCCACATTTTTTTTCTTAATATATATGGCAAGCCCACTGTTTATAGTTTTGTTCACTTCTCAGTCCTAGAATATTTTCAAAAGAAACCACTATTCCAGGGTATAGAACACAAGAGTTTCAAATAGGACCTTCGTTCCTGTACCCAAACACTGACCTTAGCTATGTAGAGTTAAAACTGATGTTTTTTTTTATTGTCCATAATGAGTTACAGTATTTAATGGGCAAACGATGAGTTGTTATCCCCAGTTCCTCTCTACCCCTCTTCCCCATCCCCGAGCAGCTGGATATCCTCCTCCGTGGGGTCTGGATCAGCCCCTGGGGCAGGGGATCAGGCATAAAACTGATGTTTTGAGCCAGACAGCACCCAGGAGGCAGAGAAAGGAGGATTGCCTTGAGTTCGAGGCCACCCTGAGACTACATAGCGAAATCCAGATCAGCCTGGGATAGAGCAAGACCTTACCTAGAAAAACAAAACAAAACACAAACAAAAGCACACAAACAGAAACAAAACTGGTATTTTTCATTCCATTTTTATAACCATCACAATATAATTCCAGGACAGCCCAGAAACACGTGGTATTTTCCCATCTGAGGACAGCTTTGTGTTGGGTCTTTTAGAAATTTTGAAACTAGCAGGTAGATCTCAGTCCTCTCTGAGCCCGACAGGAGCCTCTGTGCCGGGTGGTCAGCAGTGGAAGTCATCTGCCTGGAAGCAAGGAAGCCTTTGAGTCTCACGTAGGTTCCACTGAGCAGTTCGGATTCAATCCGCACTGGGTTCAACCTCCCCAGGGCCAAAAGTGTGTCTCTCACTCGTTCAAGAAGCCTTGGGCGGCTCTGCTCAGTGTCTGGAAAGGTGTGTCCACTTGGATAAAGTGTTAGGAAGGATGAGAGGCATCGCAGGGCCTAGGGGCTGATGCTATACATGCACCTTTCTTTTTCTTTTTTATATAAAAGGGGGAAAAGCTGCCTTTAGCAAAGGGCCGGCCAGGCAGGGCACTTCTGAGATGTTCTCGAGTCTGAAAAGTTTCAGATTTCAGTGGCTCTTAGATTTCAGATCTTCGGATGAGGGGATGTAAAACGTAACATCTATGAAAGTATTTCAAAATCTGCACTACCTCTGTCCCCAGGCATTTCAGGCTGTGTAAGGCGTGGTTACGTACGATACCCACCCGGGTCTTTAGCCCCATCTTTCCTTGACATGGCGCAGCCTTGGATTGTGCCTGCTTATTTGAGGAAGGAGCTGGCCTTTCATGGTGGCAGGCGCCAGTGAGAAGGACGCCTACAGGTTTCGGTGAGGCTTGGGGATCATTGAGTGAACCACAGGGCTCTGCCTGTTCTCTGCTTCTTGTCAGCTGGGGAGAGGGAGAACCGGGTCCCCTGAGCTGTCTGAAGGGTGGCTACCACCTTTGGGAACTTCAGCCCTCTGGACAGGTAGGCCACCTCTGAAGCAAGAAGAGCCACCGTGTCTGGCACTCTTGGCTGCCATTAGATCGAGGTACCCAATCCTTCCTACCCGGGTGGCTGTGCTGGAGTCAAGCACGGAGGTTATGGGTGTCAGTCAGTATTGGACGTGCACAGCAGACCCTGTGTGAGGAGGAAGTGGCCCTGGACCACCTAGAAGACAATGTGGCAGGCCTTAGGGATGCCTTATGGGGGCTTCTTGATGCCCGCTCTGCACCTGGGACAGATGGCGCTGCCAGGGCTGGCTGACCTCGGGGAGCCTTGCGCCCTGGAGCGTGCTCTTAGAGTCGAGGTAGGCACCGCAGCTCCACGCCTGGGAGCAGACTGAAAGCCAGCCAGTGGCTGCAGGTGAGCAAAAAGGAAACGCCAGTGATCCAGGCAATTCAGATGTGCCTCAGAATTGTTTCTGTGTGGTGCAATTTTGTACTTGAGTGTCAAAATTAAACTGAAGAGAGATAACGTATGAAACCAATGTTCATTGGCCAGTGGGGTGTATTAAAAAAACTGCACAAGCTCACCCACTCTCTATCTTCCCACATGCTTGATGCTGGCTGTGCTGACCTTGGGTCTGACAGCCGTTACCGGGTGACCTTTTGTATAGTAATGGGTTTAGATCACTGTTGGGTTGTTGGTGTGGTGATTGGTCACGATGCTCTTAATTAACGAATATTTTAAATCAGCTGCCAGCTTCCTGTTCAACAGAAATGGTGGTGAATGTCACTTCAAGCTGTGGCGAGGTGTTGGTCGCACACTTAGTGCACCCTGCTTCATTCCGTCTTCCTGGAGTGCACGCAGGTGCTGTGCTGACTCGTCCAAGCGCTGAAAGAAGGTTCCCCTCAGCCCCCAACAGGACACTCCTTGCTGCCCTTGGCACTTCTTCTCCCTGACCATCAGAGGCTGTGCGAATCCCTGAAAGAGCCCACTGAGAAGTGTCTTCAGTGTCCTCTCAGTGACCATCCCTCCAACTACTGAGAGGTGCTAGAATCGTTAGGGGGGACTCTAATGATTCTTCTTGGGCTCCCTGAGGTGGACAGCTTTGCTCCACCATGTCCTCCTCCCAGAATGCTCTCTTGCTGCAGGAGCAGCCAGCCACCCATGGACTAAGTCTAGATCCTTGACCAAGATAACGCATTCTTCTTTATAACTTAATTATTGAGGGTATTTTGTCATAGCAATAAAAAGCTGACTAGCACAGTCCCTGAGAATGTTAACATCTCTGTGAATTCAGGTATTAATGTCTGTCCTGGAAGGCTTTTGGAAGACTCGGTATCATTTGTCCAAGGGTGGTGAACACAGTTCAAGCAGTTATCCCAAAGAGCCTGTAGAATTGGCCTAGGAAACCTTACTTCAGGCAAATTCACTTTTTAATTAAAATCTTAGAAATGCAACTTCTTGAATAGCACCTTCGAACACAGCTCCAGTGGTGGTTTGGGCCGGAGGCATAGCTGCCCAGCACCTCGTCACATGGTGCTCAGCCTCGTTAAGTAAGCGGCTTAAATCAGGGTCCCTTGTGGCTGAAGACTGAGCCTATAGACCAGGATTGCTATTTCAGGAAACCCACTGATGTGTGAAATTTGGGGTTCAGGGGGTGTCCCCAGATTTATAAATTCCAAGTATCTGGTTCTTTCCTGATCGTTAATGAAGAACAATAAAGACAGAACCAAGAAGGGCAAATTATGAATTATTGAGTTTATTTAAGGAGAAATTACAATTTGTGGGGTTTATTAAAAGGGAATTGGTGCTGGGAAAGGAGGAGTGGAACAGTTTCAGGGGGAAAACATACCTCCAAGAGATGGAGGTTAATGAGAAATTGAAGCTCAGAGAGTAGAGTTAGAATGAAGCCGGGAATCCGTGAGAGCTAGAGAAATGGAGGCTTATAAAGTGAAGTTCAGAAGGGGTTGCAAACACGTGGAAGCCAGATCACCTGGGGCTTAGGAGGTGAGGTTAGAATGGAGCTGGGGATCATGTGGAAAGCCAGAGCAACTGGGGTTTAGGAGGTGAGGTTCCAAGGGGGCTGCAAACACATGGGGCACCCATGTGGCAGACCCCAGTGGGAATCCACACATAGTAAATTCAGGGAGCATGAAACAGAGGGGAGATTGAGATTAAGATGGGGAGCACACTACATCAGCTCAAGGGGGAAGAGGGGAAAGAAGGAGAGAGTCCACATGTTTGATCCAGAGTGGGAACCCACACACGGTAAATTGGAAACCAAGAGACAGAGCAGAGAGACCAGAAATAAAGAGACATTGAAAGACAGGGTTAGGTCTCCCTTCTCCAACCAGTCAGATGGCCGGGGGCTGGGAACCGAGACTCACGTGGGGGAAGCTCAGACCACACCAGATGCAGATGAGAGGGTCTCATGGAGAGCCCAGGAAGCAGAGCCTTGATAAAGCCTTTAGGGTTTAGGTAGGTAGGCGGGGAGGGATCTGATTTGTTGTTTGATCTGGAGGATGGATCAGAGTCCACCTATATATGGGTGGGGCTGGGACCAGCAGGGTGTGTCACGGATCAATGCCAGGCACGAGTTCTAATCCAAGTTAGGAGAGTTCATTCTTGTGTCATGAAAAAATGGGTGTTTGGCATCTTCTGGTCTCCTCTGGGCCTCTGTCCCTAGATGAGACCTGCGTAGCTTTCTCTGTTCTGTCTCACCATCATACTGTAAACCCTTGACAGAGAAAAAGGCATAATGTTTCTAATATAGCTAAACCTCGACCAAATCTAGTATTCCCATTGCATTAGGTTGTCGCTTTTTCTTTGCATCGTATCGTCTGTAATCTTAAAAATTATTCAGTGTTTAAGAGAATGCAGGAGAGATTCATTTTTTTTTTTTTTTTTTTGGTTTTTCGAGGTAGGGTCTCACTCTAGCCCAGGCTGACCTGGAATTCACTATGTAGTCTCAGGGTGGCCTTGAACTCACGTCGATCCTCCTACCTCTGCCTCCCGAGTGCTGGGATTAAAGGCGTGCGCCACCACGCCCGGCTGAGAGATTCATTTTGAAGTCAGAATTTATGAACTTGTTTTGTAGCACTTTAATGATAGCCTTACTGGAATTATCTCTTTCTATTTGACTAAAATAGAATTCGATTTTTCTGTGGGGGTTTTAATATTTTGGGTCATAATCATGCTAGAGATGAATTAATAGATCTTGTCCCAGTGAGCTGTCAAGACAGATCCCCTTTGGGTTTGGAATGTAATTAAAGATGCCAGTGCACTCCCTTGAGAGTCCCCTTGGACAGGCCGGTCAAGACGGAAACCGTCTCCCCAAGTGTCGTGCACTCAAGGACACACAGCCAAGTTGCCACAGGCAGGAGGCAGCTGTGGTCACCTCTGTCTGGCGGCCCTCCCCTTTACAGTGTTGCTTTAAGCGCAAGGCCCGGGCTCCGTGGCAGCGCTGAGAGACGGAGTCTCTACAGCGTCTTCCCCGCTGACACGCAGGCTGCCTCCTTTGTGCCTGGAAAACTCCTTTGGTGTGTGGCAGGCTTTGAGGGGTGCGGGTTGGGAGGCACCACCATGCATCTCTTTCTGCTATTTGTGTGGTGACCCTCTGTCCTGAAGCCAAGCTGATGCAGGGAAGGGAAGGTGGTGAGGGGTGAGAATATTCATGTGTGAGAAGACATTTTGCAGCATGGAGTGAACATGGGTTCTAAGCAAATCAATAACCAGGGTTTTTTTGTTTGTTTGTTTTTGTTGTTATTAAATGGTTAACTGAAATCAAATAAACAAGTATATCTAATACATGTTCCTTTGTATTTCTTTACAGATTTCATAGTCTTTTTGTACATGATGTCCCAGATCGAACATCCTTGCAGAGATCTGAGTTGGATTTGAGAGTCTGGGGGCCTCTGCGGCTTTGAACTGTACAGGTGTCATCAGGTCATTTTTTGAAGAGTTCTGCATTTTGCCAGTCACCTCTTGTAGTAATTGTGTGCCAAAGGTAAGTCTGCAGTTTTATTTTTAAAAAATATTTTATTTATATTTGCAAGGGGGGAGAGAGAGAACATGGATGGATGCATAGGGCCTCCAGCCATTGCAAATGAACTGCAGACTTATGCACCACTCTGTGCAGCTGGCTTTACGTGGGTCCTGCGAGCACCTTAACTGCTGAGCCATCTCTCCAGCCCAAGTCTGCAATTTTCTGTGTAAAACACAAAAGAAGTTCACTGCTTTTGCCTCAAATGAAACTAGAAATGTCGGATGTGGCCCTGATTTGTTGAACTGCATTAAATTTAAGCTTTTAAAGGACATCGTTCCGACACTGAGTTACCCCTCTTCCAGCCTTAGTGTGTACGTAGGAAGTGTGTGGAATGGTGGACATCCTTCCCGTACAGTGAAGTAGGCCCCGTTCCTCTGGCTCCACATGTGGTTGGAGAACATGTTCCCAACTGGGACCCTCTGTGTCCTGTGTGGGGACAGGGAGCACAGAGACGGAAGAGTGTGGTTCCAGCCTGGTGCTGAGAGGGCAAGTCCACACCCGAAGCAAGACAAGCAAAGGATTCCTAGGGAGCGTGTACCTGTTTGTGTGAGAGATGTGTTCAGTTGGTGTTCTCAGAAAATGTTAAGTGCAGCAGTGGGTTCCGGGATCCAGGAGTCCTTTACTAAGTGGTACTGGTGGGTAGACCCATATGGCTGTGTACCCGAGATCCACTTGTGGAGTGAGCAGAGTGGGTGTTGGGCCTGGTGTATCTAGGCAAGCACTCTACCAGTAAGCTACAACCCAACTCATAAAACATATCTGAGTCTTGACCAATAGTTTGAGTTATTTGACCTAGAATGTGAGTGGCATGGTTACATGGTGCAGCTAGTCTGGCATCCCATCCTCTGGGCATTCAGAAGTACTGTTGGAGAAGCTACGATTTCTCTTCCAACGTGCTGTCTTAGAACTGCAAGGATAAACCACCCCCGCTCTGTTGGACACCTTATGTTGCCCCTGTGTTTACAGATTGTCTTAAGATATTCTTGAGTCTATAACTTTAAACTCTGAAATCTCCTGGAATAATAGTGTCAAGACTGGCTAGTGTCAGTGCCTGACTGCCTGGTTTCAGTCCCCAGGAGTGCTGTGGGCTGAGTATCCCAATGATACGACGTAGTTTTGTGTGAGTTAGAATTGTTTTTAACTTGTTCTGAAACAACTACTGGGGTACTTTGTAAATGCTCTGCTTCTCCTCCACATTCATACATTATAACAGGCTATCCTCTTGTCCCCTTGGCCTGCCCACTCTTCCCTGGGGCCCTCTTCAGTGGTGTTATGAGACTCACTGTGGAGTTACGAAGACCTCTCTCTGTCCCTATGGGGTAGTGGGGGTAGCGTGCCTCAGGGTACTCCTATCCACTCTGTGATTCCTACAATCTTTCCCTCTCCTCTTCCCCAGGGTCCCCTGGGCCATGGCAGGCCAGATGGCTGTCTGATTTAGTGTTGAGCTCTCTGTAGTCTCTGGCTTTCTCCTTTGATAGGTTTTGATTGATCACTGTGTCTGTCACCCTCACCCTGGAGCTGGTTGTCAGGCTAACAGTAAAAGCGGTATTCATGTCTCCACTTCCTCTGCAATGTCTCCTGAGCCCTGGCAGAGAGGTGGCCCATCTTCTGGTACGCAGTCATCTATCTTTTTAAAAGGCTTTTATAACTTTCTTTATGTCTACTATGCTTGTTTTGGGTGTGGCATTGTGTGCTATAACACTAATACGTAGGATTTCTTCAGGGAACCCATGATGAATATTTAGAGAAAATGGCCCATCTCATCTATTTGGGGGGTGGGGGTGTTCACTATGATTTCAGAGCTAGGTCCTGGCTTTGAATCCAGACCCCACTGACACTCGGGTCCCTCCTCCATACTTGTTATTCCAGCCCTGCCCATGGGAGGCACTGTTGAGCTTCAGGCCCTGTTTTGCCCTCTTGCCTTTAGGGAGCTTTGGAAGGGCTTGCATGACGTCACCATGATGGGGATGGGGGCAAGGGGGAGGATCCCCATCCCAGCAGAGTTGGTTACATAAGAAAATTTCTCAGACTCCTGGAGACTTGGTGTTTTTTTCTTTAGAAAATAGTCATTGAAGTAGAACCTTTTTAGGTATTAGCAAATGTGGTCACCTTTCAATCCATTTGTCAAATTTCAAGGGAATTTCAGCTATAAATTACAGATCCTCATATCTGACTGGCAGAGTTCATTAATAATTCATCAGGAACAGACTGGCACTGCTTAGGAGGAAGTTCTTCATCGGTGACATTGACAGGCCATGGAGTTCCTGGTCCTCTTCCAGAGTGTGGCGAGGAGCGCTGGCTCGCTCCTGTGGGGCCGGCCTGTGCACGCAGCTGGTGCGACCCACGGAGCGGATGGTGGGAGTCACACGTGCATCGTCTTGCAAGCATGTTGACACAAGTATCGGTGCCTACGTGTGTTAAAGAACTTCTTTTATTTCATAAGATGAAATCCTGGCTTACTTTTTAAAGCTTCCTTTTGTGACTTAGGCAGTGTTTGCTGAGGAAATCCCAAGATGTAGCCAGTCATCAAAGCACCAATTGTGGAGACCAGCTCCATTCCGGGCTGTTTTCCTAGTGCCGTTTCAGCGCTGTGAAACCAGATACAATACTGCTTCAGGCACCGTTGCTCACGCCCTAGGAGGATGGGCTGGACTCGGCTAAGTCACATAGAGACGTAGCCTGTGTGACCGCTGCAATAGAGGTCTGTAGCCAGTGTGGTGCCCAGGCAGGACTGTCACTGGCCTTTTGAGCAGGAGTCCAGGGAGGCGCCAAGTGTGTTATACTGGGACCTGTTTCAAAGAGCGAAAGGACTTGCGTGCAGACACAGTGGTCCTGCCAGCACAGGGAAGGCCAGGTGGACAAGGTGGCTGCAGCTCCTGGAGACCAGAGCAGTAGGAGGCTTTGCCTGGCAACAGGAAGCACAGTGGCTGGGCAGCCTACCCCTCGGTGTGCCAGGAGGGAGGCAGTGCGAACAGTGCTGGGCAGAACGGCGAGCGGAAGGGATGCATTTCCTAGCAGCCTCTAGGCTTACACCTGTGGTGGACTGAGGAAGCAGCTGGAGGAGTATGCATACCTGTGTTGCATTGGAGGGGGAGCCCAATGGGTCTCCAGGGCCCTGCTCCCAGGGGTGCACTTCCCTGTGCATGCTGACTCCCCGTGGAAGTCAAGTAGCAAAGTTTTGGAAACCTTTTCCCTCCTAACCTGCCCGCTATGGGGAGTGCGCTAGGCAGATAGTTTTCACACTGGAGTCATTTGTTTTCAGACGCACAATCTTCATTTAATTCTTCCACATGTTCTTAAGAATTCCCTCTTGTTGGAGTTGGCTATGGCTTAGTGGGAATGGAGGCTGTGCATGCTGTTAGGGCCTGGAGAGATGTCCCGGGGTGAAAGGTGCTTACTTGCAAAGCCCGACTGCCTAGTTTCAGTTTCCCCAGACACACAAAGTGGTGCATGTGTCGAGTTTGCTTGCAGTGGCAGGAGGCTGTGGCAAGCCCATATACTTCTCTCTCTCTCTCTCTCTCTCTCTCTCTCTCTCTCTCTCTCTCTCTCTCTCATAAATATAAAAATATTTTTAAAAGAAAAGTTATTGGGAGCTTTCACATTGGAGAAGTATCTTAATAGCTAGAAAGATTTTAGGAGGAAAAACAGTGGCTTAGGTGACAAGACCTGAGGGTTAAAGTAAACAAGGCCTGGATTTCACTAACTTGTCAGTTGCTGATTGGATATCTGGGGTGTGAATGTCAATCGAGATCCTATCTGTATCCTGCACAGCTACAGCAGTGGCTTTGCATAATTAAGCAGGAGAAAATGAAGGTAAATAAGAGTGCTGTTCAATAACAGTTCTTTTACTTACCTTCATGTTGGGCTTAACTTATATTAGAACAATTTTCCCCATAGTTTATACATGTATTGGTCTATTTTACCTTACTGTAACAAAATACTGGAGGCTAGGGATCTGAAGAAAAGTTCGTTTAGCTCACAGTTGTGGAAGACCGGTTATGTCCTTCTTGCTGGTAGAGTCCCGTCACATCACGTGACAAGAGGCAGCACCTTCTGTATGTCTTTTTGTCTTCCTCTTGAAAACTCATCAGAATTTATTCATTCATCAAGGGGCGTTATTAGATTCCATTGCAGGATCTATGTTGGGCAGTCCAACAGTAGCTGTCTAAGAACCTGGTAGCTCAGTCCACGAGGCTGGATGTCTCATCAGTCCCAAACTAGCACTGAAGACCTGTAGGATCCCTGGAGAGCTGCCGCTCTTCAGTCCAGACCAGAAGGAAGATGCAGCACCAGCAGCCAGGCACCAGGTCCTGTGCTCCCCGGAGCTGCTTCATGTACACGCCACCACTGGAAGGGCTGTCCACTCTGGGGGAAGGTCTTCCTCTCTCTGTCAGTCTTTCCTGGAAACATCCTCACAGCCCCACCCAAGGGATAATTCATTCCCTTGTCTGATTCCTCTTCAGATTAAATTGACCACAGAATTTAACCTCCAAACATGCTGATGATCGATCCTACCTAATCAATCCACAGTGCCCCACCTGGAAATATCAGTCTTCTTAGTACCTCATAATGGGGAATAAATTTCAACTCATGAACCTTGGAGGACATTCAAGCTTGTTGACATTTGGGGGGGAGGGTTGCTAGTAATGGCCTTTGTCTCCTCCCCAGGGATTATTTAGAAAGACTTGTTACCTGTGAAGCTCACTACTCAATCCTTAAGGTTTTTAGGACTCCAACTGTTACAGCTCTAGGTCTTAAGATCCTCAGATACTTGGTAACTTGTTGAGTTTCTGCAGAAATTGGGGTGCCAATCCCAGTCCCCTTTCTATTCATTGGTATCCCTGGAAGCCAGGGCCACACAGCCTGGGTCAGTCGCTTCTTCATCTCCACCTTGGCTCCACGGTCGCCAGGCTGACCCCAGTCATGTGCTCAAGGTTTTGTCGTGGGCATGTTGGTCATGAGTGATCAGGGCCTAGTAAGCTCCACAGGCACTTTCCCCGGTGCCCCAGCGGTGCAGCTAGTGGAACCATCTGGAACCTGTTGGGTTTGTGACCTGTTACCTCACCTGCTAGAATGAAGCAGGTGAGTGTTTGGACCTAGATCTTTGTGTTGATGCTGCTTCCCTCCATTCCCAGCTTCCAGTTTACCCCAGAAGTGACACAGTGACGCCCCATTCTCTGCACGCTCATCTTCGGGCTCTGAGGCAACTCGGCCAAAGCCCGGGCTCCTTGGTGACTTGGTAGGCTGGACAACCTCTCCCTCCCGTGTCAAAGCCTTCCTGCCACACCATGATCTTCCTTTGATAGCTTCCCCCCCCTGCAGAAAAATCCCCAGTAAATAGGATGTGGGAAAGTCCTTTCCCAAAACTCAACGATGGCAGGGGGAGGTAGGAGGACAGGGACCCGGTGGCAGCTCTGAGCTGGCCAAGGCGCGCTTGCCGGCTTCCCAGCCCCACAGGCACGGTTCCTTGGTGGCCTTGGGTTCCCTTGGACTGGAGATTCTGACTTAGGGTCAGTCCTGTTCAGCGGTCCTTCCTTTCTTGGAGCCGCCTCTGGTCCCCTTGCACCCTGGCCTGGAGCACAGCATTTCAGCGTTGCTGCGTGATCAGTGAAATAGTCCTTTTCTCAGGGCCGAGGTCATGATCAGAGTTGAGGCATGTTCTTCTCCCCTTCCATCTTAGTTAATGCAATGCCCTCGGAGTTTCACTTCCCGGGAAGCTAGAGAAACAGACAAAACCCAAACAGCAAATCCCTGCCTGTTCTACCTTCTTTTCCCACAGATTATAATAAATTACATTCTGTTTTATGTTTTTAAGCTAAAATAGTTTTCTCTCTCATCTAAGGTTTCATCTTCTGCAGTTTGAGTTACCTATAGTCAGCCATGCTCTGAAAGTATTCAGGGTAAACGTTAGAAATCAGCCATCTTCCATTTTAAGCTGCTAAGCAGTGCCATGATCTTGCTTGGCTCCACGCCAGACGTGAATCGCCCCTTTGTCCAGTGTTGCTGTGCAGTATGCAAGCCTCCCATGAGTCACTTCATACTAACTCAGCCATTAGATCAGTCGTTGGGTATTAGTGCTGGCATGCGGGACTGGACGTTATTCATGGTTTCAGACATCCACTGGGGGTCTTGGAGCATATCCTCAGGGTTAATCCTAAGGGTATCTACAGCTTTTCTGAATTAGACCTTAGAGTTTGAAAAGGGATCTTCATGAGACTTCTTTAAGGCCTCTTGGAGTAGTGACACGTGTCTCATGCCTGAATGCTGAGTTTCACATGCCCTACACTGCTTTGTCTCTCACACAGACCATGTGGACATGAAAACATCATAGAAAAACAGGCCACAGAGCTCTAACATGATGGTGTTACTGTGCTGAGGTTATCAGTTTTGAAGCCCTAGTGCTACTCTGTCTCTCCTCCAGAAAAACAAAAAGGTATCATCCTGCCATGTGCGTGTGTGTACATGTGTGCATGCATGTGCCTGTATGTGCATGTGTGTGTATGTATGTGTGTACATGTGTGCGTGCGTGTGTGTCTTGGGACAGAGGATGTAGGCTTTCAGCAACTACACCTTGGATAGATAATCAGAAATAAATGGCTCTGCCAGGGTAAGAACACTTGGTGGGCTCCCACTGCAGAGCACGCACTCATCCACACAGGAAACGCACAAGGGTCTCTCATGTTAAGCATCCAGTAGTGGGTCCTGGGGCACTGGGGGGGGGGTGTCCTAAGAATATGCTGTCTCCTCATGGCGCTGGTGGCTCTCACTACAGGGAGCCCGAGTGTTAGGTTTCTTCCTGTCAGAATCAATTTCCTCTTGACCTTTGTTTATATCATTGTGTTTTCTTTGGAAATGCTTTCAGCTCCAAGATTTAAAATGTCTACGAAAACATTATGAATGAATGCGTTTTGATGCTGTGTGAGCATATGAAAAAATAGGAGCATTATGGATGGAAACAAATGAAAAACTCTCACTGCTGGCTGTGGTGGAAGGTGGCTGCTTTGTGACACCTGCAGGTCTGTGACGCTGGGGGCCAGCCTGCTGCTTGCTGTTGTGAACAGAAGCCTTCCAGGCCTCTCAGCCACACCTACCTGCCACAGCCCTAACAAATTCTTTGTCAAGTTGGAGTCCAAGTGCTGGCAGTGGGAAGGAAGTGACGTCCTATTTTTGAAAGGCAGAGGCTGTTTCCAGAAACAGACCTTGCTCTGGGACTCTCCTGTCTGAAGGCCTGTGCTGGCCCAGTGCATGCAGGCTGCTGTGTGTGCGGGCCATGGTCAGCAGCAGCCCTTGAATGGTGTGGAGTAGTATTCCTGTCAGGACTCAGCTCCTTCCTTCCAGGGGCAGGGATGGAGGGAGTCTCTAGACTTGGCATTCTAGCAGTTTTTGTACATAGCTTATCTCTTCTGCCAACATTTTATCTTATTTCATATGTGAGTGCAGACCACGTGGCAGGATGCTTAGGCTGCAGGTGCTGCATTTCATGTGAGCAGACCACATCCGAGACCACCAGTTCACACCTGAAATGCTGGACAGAGCTGAATCCTACAGGTACGGCTTTCCCTGGGCACACGTAGCTGTGATGAGGCTTAATTTGTAAAGTAGGACTACTGAAAACACGATAGACAACAGCAACTAATCGCAACAATTATAAGATACTGCAATAGCTTTGTGAATGTGGTCTCCTTACGTCTTGCCTGCTTTCTCAAAATATCTTTGCACTTAAGGGAGCTTTTGGACTGGCTGACCATGAGTGACAAGCCCTTGGATAAGTCGGGGACAAGCGTGCTGTCCTTGGCTTGACCCCCAAAGGGCCTCATGGGGAATGAGTGGAGGGCCCTCCAATCTCAAGGCTCCTGGAGTCAGGCTGACTGTGTAGAGGATTCAGAGTAGGCAGCCTTGCCCTCGCTTGAGGTTTGGTCGTAGATTTGTTGTATTCCCAAAGACTAAGGAGCAGAAGAGCTGAGGGAAGCCATGATTCTGGGAGCCAGAGCCGGACCCTTTTCCCTGCTCACTTTTCTGCCTGTCACCTGAGTATGATGGCGGCTTCTTGTCTGTGAGAAACTAAATCTTGGAATGACATGGTTCTAACTTGAGAGTTTATTTCAAGACAGTTTGTAAAATGTTGGCCATTTTCCCCAGTGGTTGGATAGGTTCCAAGCCTCATGGGCCCGTGCTTGGAGAGAGCAGGAGGCTGAGTGTGTGCATGCACATGTATGTGTGCATGTGGGGAAGTGTTACGAGTCCATGGTTTGTGTGTCAGACTTTGATCTTACTTGATGTGGCTGTGGCCTCGTCACAACGATCATGGAACCCTAATGAGCCTACCTTCCCCTTAAATTCTGTGGTGAAAATGTTCAGCTTGTGGACCAGCCATGACACCTCCCTCAGCCATCTGCCGTGATATCAGGAGCTAACCTACCGAGTCCCAGGTGGGAAGCAGGGGGTCCCTAACTTTGGAATCAGCACGGATGGTGCTGGAGTGGGGTCAGCGGGGACAAGACGAGGTGTTGGGGATGGAATGGAGATAAACAGGCCCCTGAGCACCTTCCAAAGCTCTGCATACAATCTTCAGCACCACAGTTACCAGGGATGCTTAGAAACCACTCCAGATCAATCCAGGTGGTCTTGTGCCTGGGCGTCTGCATTGTTATATCATCAGTCTTCCTTGAGGGACTTTCTGCTTGAAGGGCTTCTAGTCGGGAGTTTCCATGTAGTCACGTTTTAGACTTTTCATTAGACCTGAATCTTGATTCATGACTGATTCATGTTTACTGGTGATGCTCAACTTTGACCCTGACTTGGTGCTAACCCCAGAGTAGGGTCCTGCACAGAGATCTAACAGAATGTAAGGGAGAAACAGAAAGCAGCTCTGGGCACTGTGGCTCTTTAAAACTGCAGAAGGTTCTTCCTATGCAGTGGTTTCTGTGTTGGAGATTCTGATGGTTTCATGGAGAAATCACCTAATGGAGTCCATATTATCTCTCACTGTGTCTTCTTTCAGGGTTTTTATTTTTTATGGAGCCTTATTTTTGCCTAATGGAGTCATTATCTAGGTCACTGCAGAACACTGAGAGATAGGCTATATTATAATTTCACTGAAGGCAATATATATACACACTGTGCTCCGTCAGTTACATTGAATCTCCAAAGACACTAGCGATGCAGTTACTTAACCAGACCCTTGGGATTGCAGTCCTATGTCACAGTGTCCTGGTGATTAGGGTGGAGCTCCCATCTTTAAAGATCCTGATGGGTATTCTGATGAGCCCAAATCATTGCATTCAGTTCAGCAACCCCTGTCCTGTCCCCTCAGGTGGTTTGTTTGTAGTGGGGATGGTGTGTTTATGGGATGGCTGTCATTTTGACTGTCTCAGGAATGAAAAACTTAAAGAGGCTGATAAAAAAATATTTAATCACTCAGTTTTCTGTGAAAAATAAATAGTACAAATAAGCCAGAAATTCCCAGATCAGAACCAAATTCCAAATGGATTACATGGTAAATTCTCTGAATTCCTTAATATAGTCCTAGGTCCTCTGGGTTTAACCCATTTCCATTAAATTCCAAAAGACACCTATTCTGTATATACAGTGATGGCCAGGAGCTGACTTTCTCTGAGAGCATCCTTTAGGTATGCACGAAGGAGCACGTGTGTGCACACATGTTAGCTGAAGATAAAGGGATAGAAAATATACAATATCGAATTAAAGTATGGATAGTTGGAGTAATGTTAGGGTTTAAACATGAAAAGTCCCTCAAGAGGCCTGTGGATTGAAGGCTCAAACCCAGCTGGTGGTTCTGTTTTAGGAGGTGGTAGAAGCTTTAAGAGATGGGGCTTGGTTATAGGAAGTAGGTCACTAGAGGTGGGACTTGCCTTCTGCTTCTTCCTTTCACCTCTCTGCTTCCTAGATGCCATGAAGTAAAGTGCCTCTTCTCCCACAAGCTTCCTTTGCCATAAAGCTCTGCCATCACAAGTCCACCCCAGTCAAACAGTGAACCATGGGCAGAAACTTCTGAAACTGTGAGCCTAAATAAATCTTTCCCCCTTTTCAGTTGTTTCTCAGGAGTTTTCCCCAGCAATGAAAAGTCTGAGAACATCAGATAAAGAAGAGGACCTGAGAGAAAGTGCTGAGGACAGAGGGGTCACATTCTATCTCAAAGTCAGTGTGGGCCTAAAGTGTTCATCTCTTAACATCCAAGCTGTGAATAAACAAAGCACGATAACTGGAATGACCCGGGAAACAGGCACATCCACAGCTAATGCCTGGGAGTTCCACACCCCTCTCTTAATGGTGGATAGAAAGCCAACAAGGACACGGAAGAACACAACACTACCATCCCGTAACAAGATCTAGGTGACACAGTACTCCACCCAACAGCAGGAATGCATAGGCTGTAGCAAGCACCCATGTTCCATGTTACACCATATCGAGGGCTAAAAACCAAAAAGGATATATTAAAGTGTCTTCACTGTCCTTGCAAAAGTGTCTCCTTTTTCCTTTAGAACACCAAGAAACGTCTGTCTCAAAAGGTTATGTTTTATATAAGACTTTGAAAAAAGACAAAGTTTCAGAGAAGGAAGGTTGCAGAGCAGTTTTCCCAGGGCAGGGCTGGGTGGGATTATTCAAGAGAGAAGGAAGGGGCGGGGTGGGTGGATTATACAGTAGAGAAGTGTCGTCAGCCACACGCTGCTGGGATGAATCTCCAAACCAGGCACAGGTTATGGGAGGAAAGGATTTATTTGTAGCTATAGATCCAGGGAAGTTCCAGAATGCAAAAGAGGCTGCTCCCCTTTCACAGGTCCAAGCAGAGAGAAAAACCTACCACCTACACCACACACACTAGCAAACAGGCAGGGGGGGGCTAAGGAGAGAATTCTTTCACCTTTATATAGCCCTAGGGTGGGGTCTTGCAATTCTATCCCAGACTTAATGGCTTCCTGAGTCTCTGGAATTTCCTTCCTGCACTGCCCACACAGGAAGGGATGTTTACTTCTAACTTCTTTGAGCTTCCCTACATCCTGCCCCCCACTGAGAGGCTGCCTTCCTGTGAACATCAACAGAGACCCACCCAAGATTACTTGAAAGGTCAAGTTGACAACAAAAATCAACCACCACAAGAAGGAAGGGGTGGGGTGGGTGGGATTATGAAGTCCCTCTGGCTGCTGGTTAGGCTGCTTTAACAACACACACAGTGAGCTGATGCGCATGTCCACTGTCGTCAGGTCATTGTCCTGGTTGGGATGTGTGTGAGTTAGGTTAGATGGAACCTCAGGAGGATGGATGGAGAGTTCTGTACCATCCTTGGAATCTCGTGTGACTCTGCATTTACATCACAAGGAAAGTTTCAACCATTTTTTTGAAAAGAAAAATTTAAAAGGCCCTTCATTTCTCTTTCTTATGGTACCTTTAGTTGGGAAATGAGGAACTTCCCAGGTCACATGGCAGAGAATGAGTAAGTCAGAGAAGGAAGGACCAAGTAGGATGGGTTCAGGACGCTGAGATCATGTCAGCACAGCTGTAGAGTCAGGCTTTCTGTCTGCAGGTTTCCCTGTTCACTCCTGAAGCCTGACCACACGTGCTTTGCTTTCACAGACCATCGTAGGGTGCATAATTTAGATGGAACTAATGTTGATCAGATGAAGCTAAGAGCTGAGCCATGCACACTGGCCACAAGACCACTATCAGAACCCCACAGCAACAGAGTCACGCAGACATGTACACACAGGAAACCAGTGTGTAACTTACTGTTTTTGCTGGGGTTTTGTTGTAGTTGTTTGATTGTTTTGTGTTGGGGGGTTGTGGCCCCCTGCGGTTAGCCCAAGTCTCACCGGTCAGCAGGAGAAAGGGCTCCATTCGGGAGAGGTGAGGCATATGGTTGGACAGACACATGCGACCAGGAGAAATGTCGGGCAAATCTCACTTTACTTGAGCACCCAAAGCCCTTTTATAACCCAAGGCAGCCTTGTCCCGCCTATTCCTCTCAAGCAATAGGATTCAAACTTTTTGGCGGGAGCCAATCAGCAAAGTACAGCAGAGCAAAGTAGGCCTCCCTAGGGCGCATTGTTTTACAGCCAATCAGCAGGGGAGTTGGTTACATCACCAGTAAAGTGAAACCTAACAAGCAGGAACAAAGCTACCAGCTACATGGAACTCAGGAAGCAGGAACAAAGCATATTTTAAAACTTAGCTTAAGGTTGCTCAGTCAGGCTGGGGCCCAACAGTTTGTTTCCTCAGGTCCCCCCACCCCCCTGCAGGTAGGCTGTCACTCTAGCCCAGGCTGACCTGGAATACACTATATAGTCTCAGGTGGCCTCAGACTCACCTTCCACCCTCCCAAGTGCCACCACGCCCAGGTTAAGCTCTGTTCTGAGACTTAATTCTAAGAAGCAAGGCTAGAAACAATAGCAGGCTTTGCAAATGAGGCGCCAGTTGTCATAAAACTATTCACACGAACCCTAACCTTGGGGTCAGGAGACAAGGGCTGTGGGATCAGCTTGTCTTTGATTAACCGTGGCATGTCCAGCAGGTCACCAGCATGTCCAGCCTCAGTATCCTAGTTTGTCAAATGACAGAACAGGCCATTGTGGAGTGAAAGCCGCATGTAAGCTTTCAGAGAAGTGGCGCAGGCTGTGCAGGGAAGGTGGGTGCTCCTGTCAGCTGCGCCCTCAGGGCCATGGTCACTGGAATGTCATTTGGGGAGAACATCTAGCTCTGAGGATGAGTTCATACATTTCATCTCTACAGCTTAGAGCGTTCCGGAAATGAGTATATTTTGCCAGAACCTAAATGAACTGATACCTTATTTCAGGACCTCAGCCCTTGGCACTGGAGTGCAAGGCTTAGGGTCACAGCCACCTGGCTGGTGTCGGTGAATGCCTGTGTCTTTCTCCTTGGCCTCTGCTCTTCCTTTGTAAAGCCCTGTCTGTGGCATCTCATAGATGCAAAGTGCTAATTAGGGGGCATCATGAAACCTGTAGACCACCTCCCGACGGAACTCTAGAGTGTTACCTTTGCTGTGAAAACTGCAAGGCTTTCTACCTCGTGCTGTCCCGTCTCCCCACACAACCCAGGCAGACGCTGTGCTTGCATTCCCCTCACTTGGCTCACACTAACCGCACCGTCACTGACTACAGGCCTTACTTTATTTGGGTTTTCCAAACTCTTGCCAAGTGTACCTTTTCTGTTCCAGGAACCCGTCCTGGACATCACATTTAGTTAGCACGTCTCCTTAGGCTCTTCCTGGCAACCACGCCTCAAACTTCCCTTGTTTTGGGGATCCTCTTGGTCATGAGGGGTCAGGCTGTGCAGGGACGGTGGGTGCCCCTGTCAGCTGTAGGCAGTCCTTCGGATGAATCGTCTCATGGCAGGTGGCTGTGGGCCACGATCCAGGGGAAGTGCCTGCCCCTCACGTTGTGGCCATTGTGCGTGGCAGCACGGCTGGCACGGGTGGCCTGTTTTCTCAGCCGCGGTTGCTCTGTGCAGGGCCATCTGAGCCCTGACTCCCCCCCTCCCTCCCTCCCTCCCTCCCTCCCTCCCTCAGGGAGCTCGACCCTTCTGCTGTGAGGGCTTTAGTCTTCCCGCCCTTTTGCTTACTATTTACTCTCTTGCTTCTAAAAATTCATTTTAGCAAGTACATTGTGAGCTTAAGCAACGTGGGTTGGTAGTCCTTTGTTTTGGGCCTTTGTGGAAATGGAGTCTCGAGTAGGGAGTCTTCGGACGGTCCCTGCCTCCCTCACGTCCCGAGTGATGGCGTCGTTTGTCAGCACTGCCGTCTGCTCTGCTGTGGATCACGGTGTCTCTTCATCACCGCCGCTGGAGGAGTGTGAAGTCACAGCGGAAGGGCTGCTTAGATCCTGGTCATCTTTGAAAGTCGTTCATCTTCTTCGATGGCCGAGTGTGGGTTCCTACTGTCTGTCAGCTTTCCTCCCTCCGGCATCTTTCCATGGTTCTCACTGGTCTCCGGTGACGAACGAGGTGGTGTGGTGCTCTCCCTCCTGCGCTGCCGCCCATGGTGACATAGTCCTTTGCCTTTTCCTGTGCCAAAAGTGGGCATCACTCTATGAACTTTCACACTTCCATGTAAGAAAGAATCTTATACTCTGATATTTCTGATAAGAGATCCGCATGCATTCTGTATTGCTTCAGTCTTCCATGGCCTATTCTCAACTGTAGGTTGGTAAAGAAATTCAAATTTTAAATTTAAAAAAAATTTAAAGTTGGAAGTTTGTAGATTATTATTTTTTTAATCAGGTAAAGTATCTAGTCTCAGGCTGGGATTCCTGGGTATTTCATTTGCTTGGCTGAACTTAAGACTTTTGTTCTATTGCCACACTGATTGCCTGCTGGGAAGCTGGGGTGGGTGGCAGGGTTAGAATTAGGGGTAGGTGGCTGGGATTAGGTGAAATGTACACGACCTATAGAGGTGACACTGAGTAGGTGGAAGGAGGTGGAGACGGCAGAGGGACAGCTGCCTGGAAGACGATGCGAGAAGGGCAGGCAGGGCCCGCTACATAGCGTGTGTCAAATGGAATGGTCCAGAAAGAGCAGCTCTGAGGGAACTGAGCCAGGTGGAGACTGATAGGCAGTCCAGGAAGCGCACCCCAATAACAAGGGACTGTGGAGTGTTCTAGTACAGCAGAGGTGGTGTCTGGATGGCTCTTCCCGTCTCACCTCAGACTGCAGAGAGGTGACTAGGGTGGGGAGCAGAAGGGTGAGGCTCGCCCCTCCCAGCAGGGCCAGCAGTGCAGGGAGAACTAGAAACAAGGAAGTGAGGTTGCGTTGACCTCGGATGTGGGGGAAAGAAGTAGTATTGGTGAGGGCTTTTGTACTTTTGAAAACTCAAAATCCGGGACATATTACACATGTAATTTGTGACCTTGCTTCCTCCCTGCTAACCGTTGTTAAGTGTCCTTGGATGACACCACCAGAGCTGTAAATGCCTCCTTGGTGCTTTTGGAAGCTATGATAGGCGACTAGCAGTGTCCGGAGAGCTGAGATCCTGGCGGAGGTGACAGCTCAGTCAAGGGTAAGAAGAACTGCACCTGAAGTAGCAGCAGGTGCTTTACAGCAGGACTGAAATGAGCTCAGGGTGGTCTGGGTGAGTGAGGAGCAGGTAGGGGCCAGGTGAGTGAAGGGTAGGAACCACACTGTGGTTTTAGAGAGGGGGTGGGCTTTCCAAAATCCTGGGAAAGATGATATTTAAAAGGAATGCTTACAGGAGGCTTAGTGTGAAAATCAAATACCATCAGGCTCATAGCCTAGCTTCTTTGATTTTCCCATCACCTGTGACCCGGGAGCTAAGCTGGAATCAGCGCTGGGGAAATCTGAGGGTATTTCTGTTGGGTAAAGCGCGGACCCCTGGCCCCCTGCAAAGGTAGGCCAAGTCTAGCCTGCCAGCAGGAGACGGGCTCCATTGGGGAGAGGCGAATGCGGGAGATAAGTCAGGGCAAATGTCAAAACTTTATTCCAGTATCCAACCTACATGTAACCCAAGGATGCATTGTGTAGTCTTATCTCTTACACAAGGAAGCTCAGCAAGCAGGAACAAAGCTTATTAGCATTAACAGACAGGAGTAAGGCTATCAGCCTTCACCCCTGCCTCCTGGGGGCAGAGTTGTGCTTGGATCAAAGGTGCTATGCCATCACACCTGCTCTAGGCCCAAAGGTGTGTGTGCCACCTCGTCTGGCCTCATATTATATTCTAAAACTTAGCTCACAGATATTCAGCCAGGCTGGGTCCCCACATATTTCTACTTGTGACTCTAAAAAGAACAAACTCAGACAAAATAGCCCCACCTCTAACTCTGTAAAGCCTGCATGTGTAAAATGCACAGAGACAGTGAGCCAGTGCTGCCACCGCACAGTCGCACTGTGTGGAGCATCTGGTGCCCGGCTTGCAAGACCGGCGCAGACTCAAAATGCCAGTGATTGACCCGTGAACAGTCCGCTGACAGAGTCCCAGGATTCAAAGTTGGGACAGTTTAAGCAACAAAGTATGAAGCATCATTGATGATATAAAAGAAATACCCAGAAGTTCACAGTATTGTGCTCCTAAGTTATCGAGTGCTTTGACGATGGAGGAGAAGAGCGAGCCAGCCCATGCCGAGGGCTTCCGAGTAATCTGTGAGGCAGGGCATCCTCTGTTCCTCCTTCCTTCTAGGAAGGACTGTGGGAAGAAACCTGACAGAGTCTCGAGGTCATCATCGGTGATGCCATGCTGTTAGCGTGCACCCTTGATACAAGCTGAGCTCTGTAGTCTTCCTTGCCAAGCCTGTAACCAGGAGGAAAATGTCAGCAAAGTCCTAGCAGAAGGATGTCCTACAGAATACCTGGACCAGCGACGTCTAGGAACTCGCGGTACCTCAGGAGGAATGGATCTTCGGACAGAAACAGGACATCAGGGGGAAACTAGTGACCTCTCGATAAAATATGAACTTCAGTTAACAGTGTGGACATGAGTTCAGTGTTTATAACAAATACACTACCGTAATGTCAGTTGTTAATTAGAAAAAATGCCAACATGCTTTTAAAAATTAGCATAGGAAAGCATTGAGGATAATAGTTACCTCTCCGTAGCTCTGACCAAGTACCTGCAATGAACACACTCTGAGGAGGAAATGCTTATTTTGCTCACAGTTCCTGGGTTTTCGCCCATGGTCACGTGGTCTCTTTGCTTCTGGGCACTTGAGGTAGCACTCCTCCCCTAAATAGGTTCATCCATTCATGAAGTCAGAGCTCCCACAAAGCCTCACCTCTGTACTTCTGCTGCCTTCAACACGTGAGCACTTGAGGACTTCCAATAGCTGACATAACTGGCTTTCTTAAAAATAATCATCTAACTGGAAAAAAGAAAATACTGCGATTTTATTGAAAAAGTATTGCCGTCTAAAAGTGTCTATGCTGTCTAATCACATAGTAACCCAAGTCTCCTCACGTGTGCTGGGCCCCTGCCTCTGGCCTGGCTCCATGCTGAGCACACTGGAGCAAGGATCGCTGTCCCAGGGCCAGGTGCCCAAGGGCTTTCTGTGATTCTCTCTTCCCATTAGATAGGGGAAAAGCACAAGCAGTGCCTAGGAATGTGGGTGTAATTGTGTAAATGCCCTGAAGTACCATAACTTTAAACAGTGTAAGACTTGGATAATATAGTGTGGTCATTTTAAAGTCCTGCTTCTTGTCTCAGCCTTTCCTGTTTCAGAATTAGACAGGGCATTACGAATAATGTGGTGGTAACGTAGCTGAATTCCTTCATAAAAGTTGAGAGAACCCCTGATGTTTATTCTTGGGTATGTTTATGAGATGAATGTTTGCGTTTTAGAAGTTGCAGTTTTATGGTTATAGAAAAAAACAGCAAGACTCTGGGGGTGTGCGTGTGCCCAGGGGGCAGGGGTGACACAGAGGTGCAGTGGGTCCTTCAGCTCTTGAATGGGAGCCCCCCCCAGCAGTAAGTGGATGGGTTTACAGGGGCTCCCAGGGCAGGGTGGCTTGGGGTGACTCTCTGTGCAGCAGGGGTGAAACAGGCAGCAAAGGAAAGACAGAAGCAGGGTGATTACCCAGCCCAAGTACTTCAGGTAATTGTCTAGAGTCAACAGTAACAACAGTTTTTTGCTTTGTTTTTAAAATATTAAAATACTTTTATTTATTTATTTGCAAGGATAAAGACTGGTGAGAGAGGGAGGGAGGGAGAGAGGGAGAGAGAGAGTGAACACCCAGGGCTTTTTACAATGAGAGCATACACCATTTTGTGTATCTAGCTTTATGTGGATACTGAGGAATTGAACCCAGCCCATCAGGCTTTGCAAGCAAGCATCTTTAACCACTGAGCCATCCCTCCAGCCCAGTTACAATTTTTTTTTTTTTTTTTTGGTTTTCAAGATAGGGTCTCACTCTAGCCCAGGCTGACCTGGAATTCACTCTGTAGTCTCATGGAGGCCTTGAACTCATGGTGATCCTCCTACCTCTGCCTCCCGAGTGCTGGGATTAAAGGCGTGCGCCACCACGCCTGGCCACAAATATTTTAACTTGGTGTTTTAACTAATAGCTTGGCTACATTTCTTGTGTTTGAAATGTATTCTAGCAGGTGCAGTGGGCACACAGACGTCCCAGGTACCAGCTCCTCACTGGAACTCACCACGGTGGGAGCCACGTAGCTCTTCTACTGCCTCCTCTAAAGCCCTCTGAATAGGGGCACAGTGCTATGGTGTCTTATTTTAGAACACTTTGGGTTTCTTTTTAAATTTTTTCAAACTTATTTATTGTTAATAATAATTGGATACATTGAATGATCAAGTCTTGTGGTGTATCGCATTCCCCCCACCCGCTGGGGACCCTCCTCAGTGGGATTGCTGGACAAGTCCGTAGGATAGAGGGTTATGAATTGTACACAGCGTAGCCAGGTTTTTCTTTGTGTGTTGTTGAAAGAGGCAATGTCTCCGGATATTCTCCCCCACCATAGCTCTTATAATCTTTCCACCCCCTCTTCCTCAAAGTGCCCTTAGTCATGGTGGATGAGTTTTAAGTCTGTTTAACTGTTGCGGTCTTAAGAGTCTCTGAATTTCTGCTTTGAACTATTTTGAGTATCCTCAGTGTCTGTCTGCATCACTTACTGCATGACTTACTGTGGAGGGAGCTCTCGTTCCTCTTGCCACTTCCTCAGAGGTTTCCTTTGGGCCCTAGATGATAAGTTAGGGTTGGTTCATCTCCTGCCTGGTTATCAGCCATCATCCCGTGCCCTGGTGGTGGAATTGGGTTGTCCATGGTTCTTCCTGCCTTCTGAAAGATACAAACAGAATCTCTATTGGAGAGCGAGATCAGTATGGGTTAAATGAGACAAACATTGTTGATTTTGTGAGATTCGTACGTGTGTAGCCTTTCTGTGGATCTCTAGTTAGTGGAAGTTTCCCCTTAGGAGTCCAGGTTCTTGGTCTCCATAAGAGTTTGCCATGAATCCCAGTTCCAGTTAAAGGTTCCTATGAATATTGGATGAATTCACCTTGTACAACAGTGTCATGTAGGTCCCAGGTTAGATGGTCACAGTGTCCCCACGCACCCCATGGCCACGCAGATGACACTTGGTGGTGGAAGGGCCATTGTTTATTTTATCTTCATTGTGTATTGTGATTTATGTCTCAGAGAGATTGTAAGACCTTGACTCTTGTCACAGCTTAATTAACTTATTGAATATTAGAACGGCCCAAGTGAGGGGTGAAGCGTATTAGCTGAAATTAGTGACACTATTGCAAAAAGCCACCAACCGGCCTTTCTGTTCCCCAGGAGACCACAGTTCCTGCCAACTCCTGTCAAATTTGTTTGTTTGTGGCAAATTTTCTATCTACAATACAACTTGAAAATTTAATCAAGACTCAAGTCAGTCTCTTTAACGCAAATAAACTGTTTTAAAATATTTGCAGACCTGCTCCAGGATAAGAGAACACTATTGTCAATGGTGGCAACGCAGAGAGTTTTCCTTTCTCTGGATTTACATCAGAAAACTTGCTCACTGCGTCCGCGTCCTTAAAACAACTTCTGTGGTTCTAAAGTCAGTGTCTCTTGCAAGTCTCACCAGGGTGGCACTTAGGGCCGCAGTCCTAGAGGTTCTAAGAGAGACAAGATTCCCCTGCCTTTTTCCCCTTCTGGAGACCTACTTGTCCCTTGGCAGTAACATGGCATCATTAAATCTCTCTCTTACTTTCCTGCCTCCTGGCGGCAAGGGTCTTCGTTGTTATCTGGAGCCTCCTGCATAATCCAGGGTCCTCTTGCCTAGGAGGGGTGGATAATCCAGGGTCCTCTCCCCCACGAGGGGTGGATTTAAGAACATTCACAACTGTTAGCCATGTAGTACAGTGGGTTCACAGGTGCCGGGCATGGGCACGTGGACACCTGCTTACCACATCCATCAGTTGGCCAGTTGTATTTCCGCCTCAAAGATAGGAGATAGTACAAAGAAAAGTCTCCGAGCTTCAGTGAGGTGTGGGATATAATATCTGAATAATTCAGACTGTTGAAGGTTGAGGTGGGGATGGCATTCGTTTCCATGTCGTCTCGGCTCTCCCCCGTGCTGTCTATATCAGTTACCTGCTCATAGACATGAATGTTTTGATATGTCTGCATACGCTTTTATTTTGGGCTTAGTGATTCAGCCAAAAAAAGTTTTTATAGCTCTTTTAATTTGTTTGTTTTTGAATCTACTATTTAAATCTACTATTGAAGACATATTTAGCTTATAAGGTTGTCTGAGCACTGCTTTTTTCCATCATTGGGGATTTTGCTAGATACTGTTCTACATGGTCACATGACATACTGGATGGGGATCCAGCTACACAATTTTGGGTCTGTTGACTCCTCTCTAGGGACTAAACCGAGGTAATAAACTTACTTCGCTGTGGTTAATAAAGGCAGAAATCAAATTTCCTTAACTGCCTCAGCTGGAAAGAGAACATTGTGCATTTTCCTTTGAGCTTACCTCTCTGGTTCTGTGCTTAGACTGAATCCGAATGCATCTCTACAGTTGTTCAGTAGTTGAAGATTGTAATGCTTCCCTTTTATTTTCCCCTGTGGAGATGCTGGAGTTTTTAGCTGGCTTGCCTCATTCTACATGAATAATGATTCATCTCCAGCTCCTTCCTGTGCCAGTCTGCTCAGCCCTACACCACAGTGAATTATCCCTGCTTGAAAGTATCTGCATTCCTGTCCATGCCTAGGTTAACTCGGTCTCCAGCGAACCTTAACCCTTGCCTGGCAAGAGAACGGGCATCCACCTGGCCTCGCCAGCATCAGAAAGAATATGGAGTGATTATTTTGCTAAGTTGGTCTGCTGTGCAGGAAGCCCAGGAGTTAGTCACTGACGGTTTAAGGGAAATATTCCTAAGTGTTTTGAAGCAGAAGTGTTCAGGGATCAATTGATTTTGAACTACAGGTGCCAGATTTTGCCAGTGATACCATGAACCACCATTGTTGGCTGGCTCATCCTTCGAAGCATTCACACTGGAGCTAGGCAGTTGTTACTTGGCCAACTTTACTAAAGAAAGGCAGTTATTGATTGGCCCTTTGGAGTAGTCTCATGATAGTTGATTGGTTGACTAAGTCAGTTCCCAAGGAGCTTGGTCCTTGTTGACTGGTGTACTCATGGGATGACCCAGTCGTTATCTGATCTTTGAAGCTACTTTTACTGATGCAAACAGTCATACCATTTAGGATTAAAATCCATGGTGTTGGCCCAGAAGTTGCTCGTGAGTTCCTAAATTGAATTGGGACTTTGGATTTTCCTGTGTCCTAGAACCGTAGGTTGGAACATAGCTAGCAGAATTCTGGGCGTAGACCCAGCAATGTCCTGGCTTTGTGGTCCCTCCCTCTCTGATCTTCAGTCTCCTGAAAGATTCCCAGGATTAAATAATGCCCATCACATGCTCATGGAATACCTGCAGTTTCTTCCACCAGTGCAGCTTCTTAAACCTCCCATTCACAACGTCTCTTCACCAGAGTGCAGGTTTCCTTACTGTTGAGACGGACATGCTTGCTTGTTTCTGCGGACAGAATTCCATCTTGGCTGAGTGTTTGATACTTTAGGACGCAGAGCATCTTCAACATTTTTGAAAGTTGATTGGAATTATTGGTATTTTGATTTATGCCGAGAATGCTTTGCATCGAGAATTAGATGGAAGAAGTATGTTTAGGGGCATTTCAGAAACTTTTCAAAATTCTGTCGTAATCCTAAACCTGAATTCATTTTATTTATTGATTTTTTAATGAAACTTGTCAGCAACTCCAACAGCATTTTGGAAAGGCACACATTCTAACATAACACAACCTAAGATACACTAGTTTGAGATTCCTCTGCTAAGGACTGATGGTCGGAAAATGTTAAAGGCACTGTTCTCCACAATTAAACTGTTGTTTCTACAAGAGGAGAAGACTTCCCATGGACAGCGAAACCACTACAGTTCATACAACGTACAATAGTTTGGAGCTTGAGACCAGGCAGCCTTGGAGTCCTGGGGTGTGACAGCCTGCGCTGCAGTGTGCGCATGCTCAGAATGAAGGCTGCGGGGAAGCTCAGCGCATCGTGGGAGGGCACCGCCAGGAACACCTGGGGTGCCTTACACATTGGCTAAGAACCTTGAAGAACCTGGGATTTGTTTGTTTTAATGAATTAATTTGTTTATTATTTAGCGTGCATGGGCACGCATACCGCGGTGCATGCTTGAGGCCAGGACAATCTCTAGGTGTCTGTGCCCCATGTTTGAGAGACTAGCTGCCCCCCCCCCCCCCCCCCCCGAATTCTGCTGGCTCTGTCCATTGTCACAGGAATGTTAGCATCACTCTGCACCTGGCTTTATGTGGCGGCTAGGGAATTACCTTCCACATTGGGGCCGGCTGCCACTGGAAAGGGTAAGAAAAAGCTGTGACCAGCCGTGAGTCACAGAAGCACCCAGCCAAAACCACCTAGTGGGAGGAAAGTTCCATGATGGCAGGGAAAAGATAGAAAGGGTGGTAAAACAGAGGCTGGACATCACCTCTCTCATGGCGGTGGAAACAGCAGCGAGACACATTTGATTTTGATGGCTTTTTGGTTGCACATTCTTTTTTTTTTCCAGTGTTTTTTTTTTTTTTTG